>LPNX010781806.1:81392-140215 GCA_001517045.1 Pseudotsuga menziesii
GCTTGAAGTCGGATTCAACATGAAATGTCAAATCATGCATAGGAAAACCATCCATACCATAACTACCATAGCTAGTAGTGGCGTGTTCAAAATGAGTCTCGGCGTCCTCCGACATGCCATACCGGTAACGCGTCAATGGGGAATCAACCCTAGAGTGAGTAGGTCTATCATGTAAAGCTTCTATCTCAGAAATCACAGGACCTAACTCAGCTAAATCAGGTGAAGGATTGTAAGTAGGAGTAAATTCCCCATCGTCTACACGAATGGGAGGAGGTGGCTCAGAAATATCCTCTGAATGGTCTCCCATGGTGTGTGAATCAATGTGTGACATAGTCCGCCTGAACCGTCTAGGTCTCTCTCCCAAAGGAGGAGGAGAAGTAGAAGGCGAAAGTCCTGCTAAACGATGAGAACGGTGAGGAACCGCACCCGAATCCACAATGAATCAAAAAATATCAAAGACTCTCTATTTATGCAAACCCTAGGCCAACTATCGTGCACAGAGCAATCACTAATAAAATCTAAAGCCAAATGCAAGCAAACAAGGGCTGGATAAGTGAGCTCCTAAATGAAGCAGGTATGTCTTGCCTAGGAGAGGCTTGAGACTCCCATACACAACAAGCGGAGGTACGTAACATATTATTGTGGCCCTCATCTTCAACGCATAAAGCGACTGTGTTGTCCGACCCCAACCTGGTTGGGACACGTATAGAATAACCTCTACAAGTACCCCCTCGATATCCTAGGTAAGGCCACTAAGGTCACCTCAATATAATCAGAGCTTAGGCGGACAGTCGCGGGCGGGATTGACCGTATGGGCAGGGTAGCAAAGCCCGAAACTCTCGAAAGAGCCCCCAGATACGAATACAATCCTGGAAATATCTCCGGTGCTACTCAGTTATGACTAGGGGTCATCCCAATCAATAACCACTCACACTGCCTCGTGCTTAACTCCCTTTTGAGAGGAGGATCCTGAGAACAATGGTTATACCAAGGATTTCACACACTCACCTGGACAGACACCTAGATGTTGTTGTTTAGTGATCTTGGAGAATTAACTTACAATGAACTATTCCAAGATCCTAAAACCTAAGCTTGTTGGTGCACCCTAGAAAAGAAAAGAGTGTAATTCATTTTATTTAGCATTGATTTTAGTTGGATTTATTACTCAAAAATAGGATATGGTCGTGAAACTAGTGGTGTTATGACGCAACAAGAAGTAAAATGCACACCTAACAATCAATGCAAATGCATTGTGTCCATGAAAACAGGGTATGCTACTACATGAAATGCACAATTCTTCTTCAAATGATAAATGCAAATTTTCCTATATGAAGTCCTAACTAGTACTCCAAAGCAAATCTAGATCTAGTGCAAGTACAATGCAAAGTGCAAAATGCAATGCATGATGATAAGCAAATGTTTTTGGATTTTTTGAAAATAAAAGAGATGAAAAAAGCAAAAGAATGATTCAACGACCCCCAGACTCTGCAAGCACACATAAACAACATTTAAGCAAAGCACTAAGGTAAAATAACTCTAATGCACTAATCTCAAACAAAAAATCGAAAATGCCATGACAAGAACTTTCCTAAGAAAAAAAAAATTAGGCTAAAAAAACGTTTCTGGTCAGAAACAGAGGTCTAAACAGACTCAGGTAGTGCCAAAGGAGACTCAGCAAGTATCAGAATTCACCCAGCAACCAACTATATTCCACAAAAAGGAAAAACCAAGGGTATACATGACTGTTCGCAGTAAACCTGCATGTATATGTGGAAATCGCAGAGGAATCCGCATGTATACGCGACTGTAAATCAAAAACCCACGTACAGGAAGAAAAGGTGCATAAAACCAAGGCAAACAGATAGGCTGAGACAAACTTCACACCAATTAGACTCTACTAGGCATACATGCCCCCATGCCCGACACATAAACAAGAGAGAAAGAGCAATTCAAATACATTGAATGTCGAGAAATCAACCCCCAAAGGACAACTACTAGGAACTCCCCAGCAAAGTCGCCAATTCTGTTATGGAGAGAAATTCCTATGGCTTGGGGTACCACAACAGAAAGCTTTGACTCCAGAAATCAATCTTTCACAATATGCAATAGAAATTAAATGTCTAACACTAAAGGATCAGACCTCGTACCTTATTCCGGACGGTTGAAGTAGATCCCCGTTGAGCTTTCCAATCTTCAGCTTGAATTGATATATTACTTCCTCAAAAACAAGTAAACAATACAAGCATACTATATATCATGGTGTTAGATCTATTCTAGCATATATAATCAATAATGTAAAAGCATTTGACATAATCCCATGGATAAAATATTCATTCAAATACACATCATTGGACAGGAAAAGATATTTCTATTAATATAAATTAGAGATTACAAGATTGATACAACCTCTGACGGCACGTCTGCGAACCGGAGAAACTGAATCCCCCACTTGGGCCTCCACCACTTCAATCCTCCATCTCTCGATAGCAAGCTCACAAGCAAAAGGCAAGCTTGGGAAGAACACAAAAGTGCTCCAAGGGACAAAAGGATGCAGACTCAAGCATAAGTTCCGGCAACAATGGACTATAGTTTCTTTGATCTCAATTCTCTCTTATGCCTTCAATGTACCAAGGGGTTCCTTATATAGCTTTCAAAGGGATAATGAAAGGTCGAATCCGTGCGATCTCAAGGCATATGGAAGGCCAGGATTCAAATGAGTCGGATCCATGTCAAGGAAAACTCTAAAAGGATTTGGATTATGCACACATCCCGATGTACGTGGTTATAGGGGTCAAACCTGCGTATGTACACGGTTATCGGGTTAAAAGCCGCGTATATCATTTTTCATATGTTTGTAGGGATGATCAAGGAAACATCAAGGACAAAAAGTGGTCCATATGGGCTTAATGAGTCTGTAGTGGGACAGAGGAAGGCCATACAATGTGTGATTCACCTAGAGTGGTGAAATCCGCTATAACAGGGATCTATTGCCTTCCTCATCATAGTATGGTTCCGCATCAGCACTTCCTGACGACGAAGACCTAGAGTTTTGATGATCGTAACTTAGGATTCACTTTCATTTTTGTGAATTCTATTGCTTCAGTTGTCGATTATCACCTGTCGGTTGACAATCTGTTGAATCCTATCCATGTTCAACTTCAATAACATCTATTCACATGGTTTGGATTGTACTGGTTCTTTGGGATTTTTTACGAAGACCTTAGTTTCATAACTATGGACTAAGTTGCGCAAGATTATGTTGTGGTCACTTACACAGCTTCTAGATCTTTGAAGACTCATCATTATTGTATATTGTGGCTTCAATCCACCTTTGTAATATACATGGTCTTGTACCTGTACTATATGATGTACTCAAATATTGTAAAGGAGCTAGTGTTCTAGTATATTGAACATAGCATCCTCAGATATGACTTTGTATATGACATTATTATGTATTTGTTTCAGGTACTACCTCTGCTCCATTGGACTTCTAAGTTCTCTAAGATAATGATTATAATGTATTTCGGCCATTGTTTCCCTCTGACCTCACACATTAAGGGGCATATGTTATCAACCCAAATGGCACTTCTCTGTCCAAGTGCTGACATTCCTTATGTTGGTACACAAAAGGACATCTTAGGATTGAAGTTTTCCAAAACACTATAGATGGGCATGACATGAGATGCATTTACCCTTGAACCAGCTTGCCATATTATTTTTCTAAGTGTTGAATGGCGTACGCGACTATCCTCATTGCAACTTGCATACGTACACGACTATTCCCATTGAACTCGCGTACTGTATGCAACTATCTCCATTGCAACCCGCATACATCAGCATACACGGGTTTCCTTTAAGCAACTCGTGTGTCATACGCGTGTTGCCTATATTAATAGTCGTGTACATCTTGATTCAACATTAAAAAATACAAATCACGATTAATGGAGATTAGTTGGGTCCTAATTATTAACTATCCTAACTGTTTCAACCTCCTCAACCTTTGAAACCACTCTATTTCCCAAAGTATAAATAGAGGCCATGGGGAGGGCATTAATGAATCAAGTTTGGAGAGTAAAGTTATGCTGGTGGTATATCTTTAGAAGTCTTGGAGCAGTAGAACTCAGAGTCCTTTGGTTGCAGAGGAGTCCTTGTCTCAAAAGCTGGGTTGTACTCTTATCTCATTCATTGATTGTTAATAAAGAGAATTCTTCTTCCAATATTGTATTGAGTCTCTTTTATGTATTATGGTTGATGAATATATTTGATTATGCACTAGATATATTGTTTATCTAACCTCTTATATATACATGTATAAGATTGTACTTGGAGAATTTGCTCTTTGTAGGTGAAGGAGGTGTGCATCCCTGGAAGCTTTGGAGAGAAGTAGAACGAAAAAAGATCAAGCTTGGATCAACCGTCGGTAATCGGGTGTGTCAAGAATTTATTCCTATTTTCTTTCTGTACTCTATTAAAGTTGATTGGCTGCAAGGTTAGTAGTAAGTTGGTAACCCCTAGACCCTAGGTTACAAGGGTGTTTAATCCTGAACAACAATAATAATATTTATGTTGTATCATAATCGATTGATTCCAGTTATTTGTTAAATATCTTGATCTAGATTATATTAAATAATTCAGTTTTCCTTTCAAATGTCAATATAAACAGTGTTATTTAGTTTGAATCAATTTGACCAGAATTAATGCTTTGAGAATATCTCATTTATTTAGGTGCATTAGGCATGCTTGTTGCATATGACTATTTTAGTGTGATTTATTAGACTAAGTTATTATTTATTTTTATAATTGTTATTAAAGTTTATATATTATAACAGTGTCCATTTTGTAGAACATATATAAAATACTTGGGATCCCTAGATTGTATATATCTAGGGATCCATTTGTATAAAATTAAGATTTGTCTAACTTGTGTATATATTATAGTTAGCATTTTTTAGGTTTTTTTTCCTTAGTGTAGTTATTGAATTACCAATAATCTCGGCTAACGGAGCCATAAAATCCACGAGGATTGATCATTTCAACTACTTGGGGCAATTAGACACCTCCAAATCAAATCAATTCCTCCTTGTTGACATAGTGCACACATTTTGCGTCAACAATACTCTAGCACCTTAGAGAAGTTCCCTATCAATTGACTCTTCAATCCCACTCCAAGATTCACCCAATCTTTCATGTGTCCTTTTTTACAAGGTTGTGGACCCAAAATTCTCATTTCATACTAGACTTGAAAAACCAATGATAAGGGTTTCATTTGGTTATAGACAGAGGTAGTACTTTCCATAGGAGAATATTAATTGTGATAACACAAAATTCAAGAAATATCAATACAATGAAAATATACACAACTAGATGACACAACTTGGAAATCAATGGAAATTTTACGATAGTTTCCATGCGTCTAGCCTTGAGGAAAATATTGTTCTGGAATGAGGAGGGCATGTATACCCTAACCTCCCAGGTTTGGGGTACTTGTGAGCTAGTATAGTAATGTACATGGCCATTTTTTGTGAATAAGTCCCATTGGGTAGTTAGTTGGTAATTGTTTAATGTAAAATGGTCATCTTTATTGGACAAGCTCACTAAGTCGTTGGTACTCAATAGTGACAACACCACATGTAGTTATGGTTTTGTTAGAATATAAATTGTTTTAGAGATGGTAGGAATGTGGTGTTTTGAAAAGTGTTTTTATTTTATTGGAGCTATGCTCGTAGGGGGTTTCCCACGAAAAGGACCATGAGAATTTCTATTTCTTTTTTGGATTATTAATACAAGGGTTATACCATGTTCTGTATCATTGTTATGTATTGGATCCACATGAAAACAATTTGATTTAGGCTAAAGCTCTCTAATGATCAACAAAAGCAATGTTCAAGGATGAGGATAAGGTAGGAGTCATGGTTGATATCATGAAGAGGCCCATGCCATCTTAGAAAATATCCATCCCTGCATTAATATGGTACTCCTTTCTTAGTATGGGAAATATAATAGTTAAAAAATACATAAAAAGAAATTTTTATGTATTTTAAAAATAAAAACATGAGACTGTTACACAAATGAAAAATGAAGAAAGTAAAAAAGAGGAGAAGCTCATTAGGGTTGGGGAAGGTGTAGGATTGGGGACACTTGGCCTCTCAACTACCCCCTAACAAATCCATTCTCCTATTTACTATTTTCCTACAAAGGAAGAGGGGTTATTTGGTTAAGAGTTGGAGGGAGTCTTGAATAAATTCCCTTGTTTAAAAGGAAGATGAACTAGAGAGCCAAAGGTTACTGTCGCGTCGTTATTATGAAGATATAAAGAGCCACGATGAAGCTAATTGAATGTTGGTTTTCTCATTTGGGTTTCTAGGGTAAATAATGTCTCTATGCACAATGTATTCCCTCTATGTGTTGTTCATTTTGATACAAAAATTTGAGTCTGTCATTTTTGGAAGCTATTGTGTGATTCTAATGGCTATCGATTAGTGTTAATTGTGTGAGAGTTGAATTTCTAGTGAAGATGGTAGATTCATTCAATTACATGGTTCTCCTAATCTGGTATAGATTTTTAAAAAATATATTATTCCCATCGATGGATGTATTTCTAAGCTGAAATATTAATGGATACCATCTCAGAGCTATTGCACTTATCTAGGGATATTCCAAATTGGTAATTTTAAGAGTACAACAATTTGCTTTGTGAATGATGTAGGGGCATTTGGCCCTAAAGGGAACAGTCAAATTTAGGATGAATGGAGTCATATGGAATCTTGATGACCTCCAAACAAGGACCAAATGGGAAATTAGATCCTAGAGTTTGATAGGGGATAGTCAAGGGATGCCTACCTATAGGGGTTAAGGAAAGAGATTAGTCCAAAAACTGGTCGAAGTAGAAATAAGAACCATGGTGGAAAATCAACAAAAAATAATGGGGTGGGGAGTCGATGATAGTTTGAATCGATAAAAGTATGTATATTCGGTACAAGTCGGCTAAAGAAGCAAAGGTGGTCTAAATAAACCAACCAAAGGAGAGTAAAAGGGTAGAATTTGACCAACGATGATGGAGAATGACGACAAAGGAACCAAGGCACCAAATATTGGATAGTGAATATATAGTTGGAGAAGCTACTTAGTTATCATGTATTTAAGGGGGTTATTGAAGGATACCAGATGGAATTACGTTGAGGATATTGTAGGTGAAGCATTCAATGCTCATAACTACATCAGGAAGCATCAAGAGGTTTCTAGAAGAAGAATTTAGCGAGAGTTTGAGGTAGGAAACAATTATAAATATTAGTTGGATATTAGAGAAGGGGTTGTTGTCCTTGAAGGAATGAGGTTTCCCTTCTATTTCAAATTTTCTTAAGTGTTAGAGAGTAAAATAGTCAATAGAGTAAACAACTGAAATAGAGCATTGACTCTACATTGTAAACATATCATGGTAATTTGCTTTTGAGTTAATGTAAGCCATAATTCTTGGAATCTTGCTTTTTGCTATTGTGTGGGTGTCCATTGTGGTCTATTATGCACCCTGATCTGAAGTTGACCTAGGTCAATTGGTATTAGAGAGGAACATCCTACGTGAAATCCAATTGTGATTGGATGGGAAGGAAACTCCAACTGTGCTTGGGTAGAGTTGTAGGAGGAATTAAACCCAATTGTGATTGGGGTAGTGGTGATTGAATTCAAACACTTGGATAGAAAGAGTGATATCTTAGAGGGGAATTAATTTTTGTGGTAGAGGATGAAAGTCATGCACGGGAATAGGCATAACTATTGATCAAGAAATGTTCGAAGAATGTGTCCATATCATGAGGTGTATAAATAGTGAACTATATATCATGAAGGAGTCTAGAAGAGGGGACTATGAGTTGAAACCCTTAACCATAGTGATGAAAAGGATAAGGATGAAGAAAATGATCCTAAGGATGAAGTGGAAGAAGACCTAGGAGACAAACTATTGAAAGTGTTTTCAAAGATAAATGGTATGTTAAAAATGTAAGTGTCTACCTATTGAGGGAGCCTAAACCCTGAAGAGTTGATAGACTGGATAAGAGAAATGGGAAAATACTTTGACATGGAGTAGACAGAATACCCCAAAAGGTTAAAGGTTGCTTGTTTGAAGTTAAAGGGTCATTCCTCATATGAGGATAGAATTTTGGATTCAAACAATCAGCTTCCCTTCTATTGTTTGGATTCAAAATATGAGGAGCAAAATACTTCACCAAGATCAACTTCTAGAGTGGATTCACCATATCAATATTAGAGAGCGAGATGAGTGGAAGCCGGCCTTCAAGACAAGGGAAGGGTTGTATGAGTGGTTGGTTATGCCATTTGGGCTGACCAATGCACCAAGAATGTTCATGAGACTGATGATCAAATTTTTGAATCCATTTATGGAGAAGTTTGTAACACCCCGGTTTTGACCCCGTTGCATTAATGTATGTGATGTAAATATTATATGAAATCATGACAAGGAGCTCAAGGCCAAGGCCCTGTCACTGATTGATGTTCAGATATAGGCGATCATGGTTGATGCCTATGGTTTCTGTGCTAAGTCAACCACGTTTGTAAACATCATGTAAATATTCAAATTAATGAAAAAACCACAACCAGCTATGTCAATGAAACGAATAATGAGATGGGGGCATGATTTTCCTAAGGATAAGGGGGTGGGAATGTTAACCTTGAACCTATTTGGGGAAAAGCCATGTGTCATGGGGAAACCCATAAGAACTGTCAACTACCCTCTTTCTTGTCTTTTCTTCCTAACCATTTATTCTGCCAGAAAGAGGTTGAGGTAGTTATTGCTTGGAAAGAGAAGAGTATGGGAAATTTTGAATGGGGCAGAGCACCCAGTTCTGGAGTGTTGTGTTTTTCTTGCAGGGAAAAGAAAACACTAGAACTGTATGTTATCCTGACCCATGCATTCATGCCCAGTTTTCCTACTCTCATGTTTTGAGAGCGACGGGATGTTCGGGTTCATTTTTTTGGGGGGGGATTCATTCATTCAATGGATCATTCATTCACTGCCTTCACTCCCCAGTCATTCGTCGAGTGTGTTTTTCCTAGACATTGTGGTATTTGCTATGTTATTGTGTTATCCTAAACTACAGAGCATATGCAACTCTGTTACTTGTGTTCAGAGTACGCCTGTGATGTAGAGTCTCACTATGGTTGTTGTGTTGTGAATCCTGGTTTGGGTCTGACTGTGTGCGAGACTTAGGAATGGGAGAGACGTAGAATGCGCTTGATAAACCTAGTGTGAAACCTAACAATAAGATAAGAGTGGCTGGTGAACCTTCCATGCACATCCTGGAAGAGAACTAGAAGGGAAGGTGTAGCCTGAGGGACTATGGAGCAGAGAAGGGGACACTTCCTTCTGTTGGGTGTGTAGGCAGAGGGGGATCCAGGCTAGATAGATCTTGTGAAGGTGTCCTTAGCTCTGTAGATGAGCTCACTAGCTTAGAAGTTCTTCCTGCCCATTTCCTTAGAAGCCTAATAAACCCAACTGGAAAGATTGCTTGGTTGGTAGCCTGTTAAACCCATCGTTTGGCTTGGCTATGTCTGTTGCACCTGACCTTGTGAGTAACCTTAGGCTGGAGAGTCTGTTAAACCCAACTATGAATGTTGGCTTAGCTAGGCAGCTTGATAAACCCAGCAATGAGATGGCTTGACTGTGTACAGCCTGTTAAACCCATATGTTGGCTTGATTGGTCCTTAAGGTGAAAGTTGTCTTGACTGTGAAACCCAACTATGAGATGGCTTGGATGAGTGGCCTGCGAAACCCATATGTGGGACATTTTCCCTTACAGCCTATGAAACCCAACTTTGTTGGTTTGGCTGAGTTCGATTGCATCCTTGGCTATGTATGAGTCTGCTAGTGTTCCCTTATTCCTGTAGGAAATCATTCCCAGCTTAGGGGTGGTAGTGTTGCTGAGAGATTAAGGATCACACTAGCCTGTGGTTGGGTGGAATGTTGTAGCGACATAGCTAGTAATTGCGGGACAAGATTTCTTCAAGATAAGTGTTCTTGTCTACATAATTCTTTGTAATTATAATTCTTGCATTGTATTTGCTTAATGGAATGTAATGAACATGTTGCTATGTTGAGTTATGCATTGTTCCCTGAATAACTGCAATTATAGGAATCTACGTATGTTTTTCCTTCAATGCATTTTACTAAGTTGCAGGGTAGATTGGCCAGTTTGGTAATGGCTTGGATGATCAGATCGATCCAAGAATTCAGCTGAAAAGTTGGGTTTTCTGCTAGAAATCCTCATTTACGCAGTTTGTGGGATTAAGGATTTTGCGGGATGCAGGATGCGGAACTTTGTTTCACATATTTTGGTTTCTATATATTTTCCTTCTGCAACTTGTGGGATGCGGGATGCGAAACCTCGTTTAACAGATTTTGGTTTCTACAAATTTTCCTTCCGCAACTTGTAGGATGCGGGATGCGGGATTGCAGTGTTGTAATTTCCATACTTCCAATCCCATAAGTTAAGTTTTTCGCACCGTCGATCTCCATGGGATGATTCTCTGCCGTTGATCTGTTTCCAATGCAGGATGTGGGGTGCAGGTTGTGGAAAGTGTTATTGCAATATTTTTGTAACTTTCGACCCTGCAACTTGGGATTTCTGCACCGTTGATTTTTGTGGGTGATTTTTGATCCGTCAATTTAGTTCTATCTGCGGGATCACCTGTGATCATTAATTTTCGTCATGTTTTCTCTCTATCATTTGATCTCCTCTGATATCCTTCCCTGTAGATCATTGGATTGATCCATGGAAGATGGGAGGGAGCGTGACAGTGTTGGAAATGTTGAGATGTGGTTCACAGCCATGCCCTGTGTTCGATGAATAGTGAAGGTTCTCGATTATTATTTTTTATTCCGCCAAATGTTAGGGCATGGGCACGTGGCAAATTTTCTCATTATATACCTTAACAATGTTCTATTTTTTAGCAAGACCAAGGTCGAACATTTGGCTCACTTGAGACAAGTGCTGCAGAAGTTGAGTCAAGAAAAACTGTTGATGAATTTGTAGAAATGTTCCTTCATAAGTGAGGAATTTGTGTATTTGGGGTTCATAATATCCATCTAGGTATTAAATATGGATCCAATGAAGGTCAAATTTATTCTAGAGTGGCATGAGAGATGAACACCGTTTAGGTCATAAATTTTCCATCGAATTTCCAGTTTTTATATAAAGTTCATCAAGGATTTTAGCTCGGTATGTGCACCATTGAATAAATGCATGAAAAAAGGTGAGTTCAAGTGGACTAAAGGAAGGGCATAGAGCATTCAAGAATTTGAAGTAGAAAGTGAGAAAGAGGTTGGTTTTATCTCTCCCATACTTTGACAAGATATTTCAAGTTGATTCCAATGCTAGTGGATTGGAAATTAGAGCATTGTTGAGCCAGGAGGTCCAACCAATTGTGCTCTTCAGTGAAAAGTTGGACAATTCCAAGCATAAATACTCAGTCTAACAAAGATTTTTATTTCATTGTGCAAGCATTGAAAAATTGGAGTAATTATATGTTTCCCAAGGAATTTTTTTATTCATCGACCACTAGGATCTGAGGTACTTGAACACTCACACAAATTCGAACTAATGACATATGAAATGGGTGGAGTTTTTGCAAAGTTACACTTGTGTATTGAAGCATAAGTCAAGAAATCCAAACCAACAAATTCGTTGATGCATTGAGTCAAAGAGTTGCATTGCTAGGAACGGAAATTATTTCGTCGATGAAGGTTGACTATGAAGTCAACGAATATTTTGTTGAAGCATGGAAGACATCAATGGAATCATGGAGTTTCAACCGATCTCCATATTTAGACTATTTTGTCCAATAGGGGTACCCTTTCAAATGTCATTAGCTTTGTATTCCTCGTAGATTAGTTCAAGAAAATATGATAAGGGAGTTACATAGTGGTGTTTTAAGAGGACACTTCGGCATCAATAATACCTATGAATTATTAAATTGAGCACATAGATCTATGTATCAACATACAACTCACAAAATAGATCCGAACAATTTACTCAGCAATTGAAGAATGAATCAATTCAAAAATGGATTGCAACTGTAAATGCTTTCAATAATCAAAAGTAAGTAGATAATTAATTACAATGAAGTTCAATGGATAAATAGTCACATGCAATTCGAATCCATGTGAGGAAATTTGAATTGGTTGGACTCTACTTGACTGAATGGTTAACTAACCTTGTCTAAATATTATCGAAGTTCATCAGAGTTCAAAATCCAAACTCAAATGTCTAATTCATTGTTGACTAGTCTAACTGACTGAGGTAGGTGAGTAAATGCGCCTCACCTGCATGCAACCATGCAATCCTAGTGCTAACTAAATAGAACTGAGTGTAGGGAACTAGAACTGAATGTAACTGACTCCTAACTGAGCTTGACTAGTCACCAACTAAATTCAACTGATGGAGGTTGGTATCAGCACTCCCAGTGGCTCCTAATTTGTAGGGATTGAAGTAGGAGGCTCCTAAACTGATGCATGCAAGTGCAATCAGTGGAATTTGGACTCAAATAGTGTTTCCCACACTTTAATAACTGGTGCATGTGCCCCAATTAGGCCAAGTAGACCCAATTGTTCTAGTGACTAAAAATAGACTGAAAGGACTCCCGATTTATACATGAATCCTGATTTCGACATAATGACCAAATTGGACAAGGGAGGATTAATAATCCTAACACCCCCCATGAATGCTAACTTGGACAATTTGTGAGCCCTGGTAGCTAAGACCATAGGTCACCCATTACATCAAGTAAAGTAAAGTAACTGATCAACACAAGGAGCTGGGGAAAAAACCACATGGGAAAAAATCCCCCCCTCTAACTAAGCAAATAGAATCAGGATTCAAGTTTAAAAAACTTGAAAATGTGTTGCTGCAATCTCTGTGATGTATCAGAGCAGCATGCATGATGTTCTGTGCACAAGTATCCTAGGGCCTTGCATGTAGACTTCTCCATCTTCTCCCAAAATGATGATGGAAGGGTGGAGGAATCTAACCTTTGCCTCTTGCTAGATGAAGAGGTGTATGATCCACTCTATTCTTCTAAATGTAGTGAGACTGAGCCCTTATCATGTAGCATCTTCTAGGAATTCTATTGCATATCTCTGAATGAGGTAAGATTGCATGACATAGCACAAGGATATTTCCCTTATGAGTGTCAGATGGGTTTCCAGTCATCTTCCTAGATTCTAGTTTGGAAGTAGGGACTGGATCTGGATCTAAATCACCCTAAATATCAATCTCATAAACTAATACAGCTAGATCTGTAATACTAGTGGAAACTGCAAAAGAATTAGATGAAATGTTTTTACCTTCCCTTGCAAGTGGCTACTAAAAGTGCATTGGTTCTAAAAATGGCATGAAGTGTGAGAACTCATATGCCTTGGAGGCATGATTTGCAACACCCTTCGCTATGATGTTCCTAGTAGAGATATATGTGATCTCCACTAATTCAGAACCAAAAATGACTCGCTTTAGAGAGCCATTATGAGTCATCTGGTATACACATAACAAGTTTGCAGCTAGGGAGGGAACATAAAGCACATCTTTGAACTTTCCATGTTCAATCTTGATATAGCCCTTCCCTTTGGCTTGAACTTTACTGCTATTGCACATATGAATACTAGGACCATAAAAATACTGCAAGGAAGAGAAGGATTCTTTGGATGCAAACATATGATTGGAAGCTCCAGAATTAATGAGGAAGGCATGTGTCGTTGAGCAGCTAGCCTTCAATGCATGGCATGTCTCTTCATTTTCTTCAGTTTCTTCTCTGTGATCGGCCTTCCCTACGCTAGCAGGTATAGTAATGTTATGTTTTTTCAGAAGAAGAGATATCTCATCAATTGTTCTTCTCATATGGGTGCTTTCTGGATGAAATCCCCTTCCACGGTAAGAACAGAGTGTCTTTCCTTTGCCATTCTTCTTGCTTCTCTTTGAACCTGAAGGCTCTTTTGACTGCTCTTTCTCTATAGGAGACTCATCCTTTTGCTTCCCTTTATCATTTTCTACCTTAGGACCTCTTGCAAACCAGTGCTTGATCTCTGGAAGATCGAATGATCCCGATTTGGATCAACTTGGCATGCTCTTGAATGAGTGATTCAATGAAGGAGTTAAGAGTAGGCATCTTCCATATTGGAGTAGAAAGCTTCACAGAATGAAATGTTGATACAAATACTAAATAGTATGCACCAAGTTTGGAGAGAATGGCAAGGATGAATTGATCATCCTCCTTCTCAACCTTGCACATCTTCAATTGGAACACTAGATGCTTGAATTTTTTGAAGAAGTCATTTAGTGTTTTGAAATTGGCTGGATGAAGGGAGATCAACTCATTCTCTAGCTGCTAGATCCTTGGATCACCCTACTTGTCAAATAAGGAAGCAAGCTTATCCCAAATCTCCTTGGGAGTCTTCAATCCTGTTAGGAACCCATGTCAATCCTTCTCTTTACCATGTTAGTATATTGTTGTTGGACGCATATGCTTTGTAAGTCGTCCCATAGTAATTGTTGATCCATAGTTTGTATTGTTGTTGGGCGCATATGCTTTGTAAGCCGCCTGTAGTATTTGTTGATCCATAGTTTATATTGGCCCATGGTTTTGACCCATAGTATTGGTGCCTATTTTTAGTATATAAGTGTGTGTTGAGGCCAAGGAAGTCACCGTGAAGTTATTTTGTATTGAGCTTTCTCAAAGGAGGTTTCCCCCTCGAAGTGGCCTACGATTAATATAAAAGTGATTTTGAGTTCTGTTGCTATATCGTGTATTTTGATTACTTGTTTACTGCAGGGTCCTCACATCTGGTATCAGAGCGCTTTCTTGGGCTCGTTGGGTGAAATTTCTGCCCAAATTTTTTTTTCGCTTCTGTTGCAGGTTCGGATCTGGGAATAATCCCTATCCGCTTAACTGTGGGAAGTACTTGGGCATAAGCCCTAAAACTCATTGTGAGGAGTACCACAGGAACCCCAAAGTAGCTGGCCCATTGAGAGGACCTGCCAACGAAAAGGGCAACGACCCCTACCTGATTGACTAGTTCCCACCTGTGAGGTAAACCAAGAGCTGTCATTTGTGGCCAAGCGATTATCAGTTTTACCTGAGCCATGGAGTGAGGGGTACTGCCCCAATATGCAAGCCGTTAGATAGCATTGGTGGCCGAGTGAATCCCTTGAACCGATAGGAATCCGCACATACCTGGGGTCCATATATATTTTCAGTTGCACAATCACAGATTTCCCATGTCCAGAACTGTTGTCGGTCAGTTCTGCACCGTTGCAGATCCATTTGTTGCCGATCACTTCTGCGCCGTTGCAAATTCCACTGTTTCCAATCACTTTCGCGCCGTTGTAGATCCCTTGTTTTTTGGCCATATCTCCTTGGTTTCAACTCTGTTTTCCCTGAAACTTCACTCACACCTCTGCAATTCCATTCTGCATATTTCATTCCTGAAGACCCTATCCCCAATTCCACTTCCCAAAACCCAAAATCCCACATTTGTCTATTTTTAGGGTTTGCGATAACTCCTTTGATTTTCACCCAAACGCCTTCAAATTGTGCCACCGTATTCCTTTCCTCATTCTGCTTCTTTGTCCCCCTCTACCAAATTTTCTCATTCTTTCACCCCGCTCCTAAAATCCCCATTTTTTGCTTCCTTGTCCTTTCGACAGTGTCCAAAACTTACTCAAACCCAAATTACCCTTCCAATTTTTTCCCAAATCCAGATTTTCCTCTACTGAAATAGTTTATGTTTTTGTTTTTCTACCCACTCCCCGAAAAAAAAAAAAAAAAAAAAAAAACTCCTAGTTATGGTTGTCACCCGCACAGGAGCAAAAACCATGGAGGAAGCACTTGCAGCCATCCAAGCCAAACTCCAGGAACTGGATGAAAAATTTCTTGGTCTCCATCTTGACCATTCAGCTATGAACACCAGACGACAGTCCGAGTCTTCATCAAACAATGGGTTCTCTTCTTCCAGCAATTTTCGCGGTCCAAAGCTATATTTTCCTCGCTTCAATGGTACTGATCCGACTGGATGGATCTATCGTGCAGAACAGTATTTCAGTCTTCATAATACTTTTGATGTCCACCAAGTTCCACTTGCCTCCTTTCATTTGGAACAGGAAGCTCTTCAATGGTATCATTGGTACATCAAGGCTCATGAAGAGCCAAAATGACCTGATTTTTGCCAGCTCCTTTTGCAACGATTTGGTCCTAGTGCTTTTGATGAATTCATAGGAGATCTCACTAAACTTCGCCAAATTGGCACTTTGAAAGAGTATCAAACTGAATTTGAGAAACTAGCTAATCACACTGAAGGATTACCGGATGACTTCTACCGGAGTTGTTTTATCAGTGTTCTAAAGGATGCAATTCGCTCTGAGGTCAAAATGTTCAGACCCAACACAATGATGGAAGCCCTGGGGTTGGCTAAGTTGGCAGAAGACAAGATGGCAGCCCAACGGCGCTCCAAATCCTCTTTTGTTCCCTTCCGAAATATGGGTTCTCAACGACCTCCCATTCCGCCAGCTCCTCACTCACCTCCAATCAAGCATTTGTCTAAAACAAAGATGCAGGCACGCAGAGAAAAAGGGCTTTGTTATAATTGTGATGAGAAATTCAGTCGGGGACATCGATGTGTTCAACAAAAGCTCTATCTCTTGGATGTGGATTCTCCACCTGCCTCTAAAATTGGTGCAGAAGCTTTCGATACAATGGATGCTCCGATTGACACTCAGGAGCTGCCTACTGACCCTCCATCTCAAGACAACCAACCCGAGATATCCCTCCATGTTTTAGCTGGAGTCACTGCCCCCCAAACAATGTGGGTACGTGGTTACTTCAAGAAGCTTCCTCTTACAATACTCATTGATTCTGGTAGCACTCATAATTTCATTGACCCTCGGATCGCCAAACAAGCTTATTGTTTTATCCATCCTTGCTCCAACTTTGAAGTCATGGTTTCCGATGGGGGCACCTTACCTTGCAAAGGGAAGTGTCGTAATGTGCGTATCTCTATGGGAGATTATAACCTCCATGTTTTCCTTGACCTTAGGCGGATGTGATGTGGTTTTGGGCGCTCAATGGCTACGCACACTTGGGCCCATATTATGGGATTTTGCTGAACTGTGGATGCAGTTCTCCCCCGATGGACACAAACACACATTGAAAGGATTACAACCCGGGTCTCTCAGCATCATCAGTTCACATCGCATGGAAAAACTCCTTAAGAAGAGTTCCCATGGTGTCATCGCTCAGCTCCATTCCATTCAAATGCAACCATCAGCGGCCTATTTCTATGCCTGTTCTCTTTCCGCTATTTATATGCCTGTTCCAAATTGGTTGCAATCGGTTCAACAGGGTTATGTCAATGAATCTTCATTATCTCACATCATCCAACGCTTGGACAAAAACCCTTCAGCTGTCCCACATTACTCTTGGGATGGTGCTTCACTGAGATACAAGGGTCGTCTGGTGCTTCCCTAGAACACAGCTCTTCAACAAGCTATCTTCTATGAACTCCATGCTTCTTCGTCAGTTGGGCACTCTGGTTTTCTCAAAACGTATGAATGGGCACGGCGCAAATTCTTTTGGAAGGGCATGAAAAGGAAAATTCAACAGATGGTGGCTGAATGTGATACCTTCCAGTGCAATAAGGGTGAAACAACACCCCTTCCGGGATTGCTCGAGTCCTTGCCCATACCTACCCAGATCTGGACAGATATTTCTATGGATTTCATTGAAGGGCTCCCTAAATCTAGAGGGAAGACTGTGATTTTGGTTATGGTTGATCGCCTCTCCAAATATAGTCATTTTTGTGCTCTCAGCCATCCCTATACAGCCTCTTCCGTTGCTCAAATTTTCTTGGACCAGATCTTTCATCTTCATGGAATGCCTTCTTCCATTGTCTCGGATCGTGATGCGACTTTCACCAGTCATTTTTGGACAAAACTCTTTCACCACACTGGCACCAAACTGAAGGAGTTCAGGTTATCACCCCCAAACGGATGGTCAGACTGAAATTATCAATAAATGCTTGGACACTTATCTTCGTTGCTTCTCCTCTGAGCAACAACATCAGTGGGAAAAGTGGCTCCCTCTCGTTGAATGGTGGTACAATACCTCTTACCACACTACCTCTAAAATGACTCCATATGAAGCAGTTTATGGTCAGGCACCGCCAGTTCTTCTTCCTTACACCCCCAGCAATTCTCCAGTTCAGGCAGTTGACGTGGTCCTTCGCAACCACAATGAGGTTCTTCTCATTTTGCGCGAAAACCTTCACATGACAAGAAATCGCATGAAGCAACAAGCTGATCAGCACCGTTCTGAGCGCACTTTTGAAGCAGGTGATATGGTTTTTCTTCATCTCCAGCCTTACAAGCAATCCTCACTAAAACTCAAAGGGCGTCATAAGCTCGCTCCAAAGTTCTATGGGCCATATAGGATTCTTCAGAAGATTGGGTCTGTTGCTTATAAATTGGAACTTCCACCTTCTTCCCGCATTCATCCAGTATTTCATGTCTCTTGTCTGAAGAAAGTTCTTGGCACCAACATCAAAGGCCAAACTATTTTACCAGAACTGGATAATGAAGGATCCATATTTTTGGAGCCGGAGGCTATCCTCAATAAGCGCACTCGTCAGCTTCACTCTCGCTCTATCACAGAGGTCTTAATTCAATGGCATGGAATGCAGCCCGAGGATGCTATGTGGGAACCACTCCTTCAGATTCAGCGACAATTTCCACATCTAAAGCTTTTAGGACAAAGCTTTTTCTAAGGGGGAGGGGATGTTAGGAACCCATGTCAATCCTTCTCTTTACCATGTTAGTATATCGTTGTTGTATGCATATGCTTTGTAAGTCATCCCATAGTAATTGTTGATCCATAGTTTGTGTTATTGTTGTTGGGCGCATATGCTTTGTAAGCCGCCTGTAGTATTTGTTGATCCATAGTTTATATTGGCCCATGGTTTTGACCCATATTATTGGCGCCTATTTTTAGTATATAAGTGTGTGTTGAGGCCAAGGAAGTCACCATGAAGTTATTTTGTATTGAGCTTGCTCAAAGGAGGTTGCCCCCTCGAAGTGGCCTGCGATTAATATAAAAGTGATTTTGAGTTCTGCTGCTATATCGTGTATTTTGATTACTTGTTTACTGCAGGGTCCTCACAAATCCATTTATGTGGAAGATAACTTCTCGAGAGATTGAGAGGCACAAGCATCCATAGGCTTCATCAATCCTATTCCAGTACTTTTCTTTGTCAACATAATGAATTGGCTCTTTCTCTGTCTCCATTGTGAGTCTGAAGAGTATTTTGGAGTGTAGTTGCATCTCCATGTCCTCCTTCTGTTGGTGATAGTTGAAAGGAGTGAGAAGGTCCATTGGAGGAGCCATTTAGAATGCAAAGAAGAGGACTGAGCTGATGTAGTGAATGCAGTGAAGGAGATTGATAGACCTGTAAATCACACAATCAAACAGATAAAATAAGATCGATAGTCTGCACTTTTGGAATGTCCTTCACACCTGTCATAGTTGATTAAGAAAGCTTGATTAAAAATTCCTTAACTTGGGATATTAAGTGGTAAATTCTCTGCTTCTAGTGCAATAGTGGAAGGAGCAATTTTGCTCAAAAAAAAAAAATTATCCAAGTATGGATCTATAGTAGGAGAAGTGCCTTGTCTTGTCGAGGCTTTGATACCATGTAAGGTTTGTCGTTACAAAAAAACTGACATATGTTAATGAACATTTGAAACCCATCACAAGGCCCTATCACCAAGAGTGGAGGTTAGTCCACTTGTTTTATATTCCCAGAGGTGCGGCGGTTATACCATGTGGAGGTTGTACCAATACTCCAACACCCCACCTTCGACGTATCTCTAGGGAATTGAACCTAAGACCTATGCTCTGATACCATATTAAATTAAGCACATAGATCTATGGATCAACACACAACTCACAAAATAGATCACACAATTTACTCATCAATTGAAGAATGAAACAATGCAAAAATGGCTTGCAACTGTGAATGCTTTCATTAATCAAAAGTAATTAGATAATTAATTACAATGAAGTATAATGGCTAAATAGCCACATGCAATTCAAATCCATGTGAGGAAAATCGAATTGGTTGGAATCTACTTGACTAAATGGTTAACTGACCTTGTCTAAATCATTATTGGAGTTCATCAAAGTTCAAAATCCAAACTCAAGTGTCTAATTCAATATTGACTAGTCTAATTGACTGAGGTAGGTGAGTAAGTGTGCCTCACCTGCATGCAATCATGCAATCCTAGTGCTAACTGAATAGAACTGAGTGTAGGGAACTAGAATTGAATGTAACTGACTCCTAACTAAGCTTTACTAGTCACCAACTAAACCCAACTAATGGAGGTTGGTATCGACACTCCCAGTGGATCCTAATTTGTAGGGATTGATATAGGAGGCTCCTAAATTGATGCATGCAAGTGAAATCAATGGAAGTTGGCCTCAATTAGTGTTCCCCACACTTTAGTAACTGGTGCATGTGCCCTAATTAGGACAAGTGGACCCAATTTTTCTAGTGACTAAAAATAGACTGAAAGGACTCCTAGTTTAGACATGACTCTTGATTTAGACATAATGACCAAATTAGATAAGGGATGATTAATAATCCTAATAGGAATTGGTTGAGGAACATTAGTATTGGACTATATTGGTGATGAAATTAATTAAATGGATACAACATTGTTAAATTTTCTAGCATTCTAAATGGAGAAGCTATACATGAGTGTATGCACCATTTCTAGTGACGATTGTTCCATGGGAGGATATCAACATGGTTTTTGTATTAATCTTGTTGAAAACACAACAGGGTAACAACTCCAAATTCATGGTAGTCAATAGATTTTCAAATATGGAACACTTTATTCCCTATAAGAAAACAAGTTATGCCATAGGTGTTATTGTTTTATTCTTTAAGGAGATCGTGAGATTACATGGGTTGTGGAAGAGCAGAAATTCAGAAAAAGACACCATGTTTAAGGGTCATTTATGGAGAACCTTGTGGAAAAAGTTGGATACCAAGATACAGTTTAGTTCTACATACCGTTTGTAGACTAATAAACAAATGGAAGTCATGAACAAGAGTTTGGGAAATTTTTTGAGGTGCTTAACCACTAAACGACCAAAGAAATGCGAAAATGTGTTAACTCTGGTAGAGTTCGCATACAACAACTCTATGAACTTATAGACTATATTGAGCCCATTCTAGATAGTCTAGGGATAATTCCACATGGAGTAACCTAATTAGTGAAGCTACCAATAGGAACACAGTGACAGAAGAGTGTAGAAACAGAGTCATTTTTCGACCATATGAAGGAAGTGCACGCGAAGGTAAGGTGACAATTGGAAAAGAGCAACGTCATTTATAAGTTAAGAGTCGAATGGAGAAGATGACTCAAATCCTTTGCAGAAGGTGATTTGGTATATGCACACATGTGGAAAGAAACGTTCCCAAGTGGAACATATAACAAGTTGATGTTGAAGAAGATTAGGTCGTGTAAGATCCTGAAGAGATTTTTTTATAATGCTTATGTATTGGAATTTTCAGAGGAGTTGAACATTTCACTGACATTTAATAGCATTGAATTTTATAAATACAAAAATGGATTGACTAGTGGAGGAGATTTGAGCATTGACTTGCAAGGTGAATTACTATATTTACCAATGGATGAAGTCATGGAGGCACTTGACGAACGATGAGTCAGAAGGATGAGAAGGCAGAAGAATAAAGAGTATTTATTCAAATGGAAGGCCTGAAACCCAAAGGAAGTGATTTGGATTCTAAATGAAGATCTCAAGAAGATCTCAAATCAAGGACATGGTTCTTTTCAACCCGAGAAGATTAATGCAGGGAATATATCCCTAAAGGGAATAGTCAAAGTTAGGATGATTTAAGTCATTTGAGTGGTGTGGATTACCTCTAGGAAAGGACCAAAGGGGCAGTTTTAGCCCAAAATTCGAGAAGGGATAATAAAGGGATGTCAACATGTAGGTCTCAAGGACAAAGACAATTCCAAAAATTGGTTGAAGTAGAAAGGTTTCCCTTCCATTTTAAATTGTTAACTGTTGGAGAGTAAAAACAGTCGACCAAGTAAACGACTAAAACATAGCATTGAATTTGAATTGTAAACATATCATGGTAATTTTTTTTTAGTCAATTCAAGCCATAATTATGGAATCTTATTGTTTTTTATTGTGTGGGTGTCCACTGTGGTCTAGTGTGCACCTTGATCTTCAAGCAACCCAGGTTTTGTGTGCATTAATTAACTTTCTTTGTACTTAGGAATTATTTTCCTTTATGTTGGATGTTTCCTTCATTGGATCAATGATTTATTATCCAATAAGGATAATCCCTCTCCCTTAGTCCATACACTACCTTTAAGATCATTTGAGGTTGTACATGGTCCATATGGTTGCAGGTTGGGTAATGGTTGTTTTGTGTCATATGATGTGAGTTTATACCATTTCTTTACTTGGGCATTGCCTGTATGGGATTATATTGAAATTTGTGCAAACAAGTCTTTGTGTTTGCTGGTAGGGAGGCTACGTGTGTTTGTATTTATCTAAATGAATGGAGCTTATTAAGGGATGGAATTGTCCCAACCTTCATTGTCTTGCATGCAGCAAAGTATTTTATATTATATCGATTTTCCTTCTCATATATTTGTTAAGTAGAGTAAATACCTTTGTGCTTATGGGTGATGGAAGGATATGTATATGTCTCACATTATTAATGATGATATTACCTAGTATGTATTCCATTCAAAATCACTTTATATATGAATCTCGGTTGGATACTAATTCAATTATACATGGTTTAAGTAGGAGTATTGAAATGAGAGTTGTAGCTCAGTGATGAAGAGATATATATAGATAGAGATAGAGGTAGTGTAGGTTCCAATTAAAATTTGTGTAGAGATATTATGGATGAGAACAAGTGATGTTTTATTGGGTGAGAGGTTGTGTCTATACATTGCATAATAAGGCATTATGAGCTAAGTGTTGGGAGTTGAATATCTTGTCTTACAATATTACGAAGGCTTGTAGGAATTAAACAATACTAGACATTTCTGAAGGATTCATGTTGATGAAACATATAGGCTATGATCCTACCATTTATGAATCATTCATTATCTCTCTTCTTTACCTTTACGTAATTTTCATTTCTTGAATAATTTCTCAACAATCAATGTTTTTTATGGTTAAATTTATCATGAAATCATGTTGTACATTTTAAATCTTGTGCTTCTCTTTGAATCATAATTAGTGAGTTCGATGGATACCATGCTCTCTTACAACACAAATGTAATGAGCCACAATAATGGATCCTCGTTTCAATGAATAAGCTATCCCTTCTCAAACAACACTACAAGTCATGCTTGACCACAATGGTAATTGATGGTTGGAGGACCAATGCAAAGACTTGGAAGGCATAATTAGAGGATTTCATAGATGAAATTTTTCACCCATCTCAAGGGATATAGTGGCCCAAGCCACCAATTTAAATTTCGAGTGTAGAGGTAGAGTTTGAGAGAAAAGCAAAGGTGAACCCTTTTTTAACCATTAATACCCATCAAAATGTTTCTTATATTTCATAAACCAACACCACACTTAAATTCCGAATACCCTACATGATTCCTATAGATATGCTACAAGATATCATCAACACTTCCATTGGTGTTGTGTAGTAACATCGTGACTCAATACTTCCAAGTTCCAATAAGAAACAAAAGAGCCTGTGCTTATTTTGGATAGTTTATTTGAATATATACATAGGTGGGCTTCCAACATGCTAACTTGAAAGGGTAGATTTATATTTACAATGTGTTTCTATTGGAATATAGTTTGGTCTATTCATTGCAACAAATATAAAAGTTTAACTTGGTTTTCAACAACATTGTGTTCTAGGCTTTTGTATTTTTCAACTAGCTTATCCCTTTGCATTAACTTCATTATATACATTCACCAATTTTGTATAATTTTGGTTGCCTTATAATATCTATTTCCATGTAAAATTATCCAACTTGTTTAGCTCCAATTTCCAACATTAATGATTTGGTAATAATTCAACACTTCTTCATTTCATAGCCAAATAGTGGTGAGCCAAACAGGCTTAATTACAAACCATCTTTTTAGGGGCAAATAATGTTGAGTTAGGATTAGCACTAAGGTCAAAAGGCATTTGAACCCTTTGATTGTGTACTTCTTGATGTATTTTGAATATATATTGTTATGTACATGCATGTAATACATACTATTTTAATTTTATTCATGTTCATTTAGAGGTCAACATGTGGACCTGAATAATGCATTATGAGTGATAGATTATGTATAAATAAACCATGAATACAAAGGAAATTCAATATGGTGAAAGATTTTGTATGATATGGATAAATACACTACAATTAGATCCTTATCGACATTTTTGCAATTGGTGGTATGTGTTTAATGTGAATGGGATTTGTTATTGCATTGTGAGTTAGTGATGTTGTTGTTAGTTAATTTTTTCTAACTTAGTGCACAAATCTATCAATTGTTTTACTTATCTTTTATGTAGTTAAGTTTTGATTAGTAATATTATGTGCTAAGAGGTTTTTATTTATGTTAACTTTTATTTAGTTAAACATTTTGTGCTTAGGGTGGTATACTACTAACAACAACACAAAAAATATAGACCTTAGGTTTGGATTCAAGTCAACAATAAAATCCCAAAGATACTAAGATTTTTTAATAACCCAAATAATAAAGTATCACTCAAAATATCATAAGCAATTTCAATGATTATTAAAAAAACATTAGAGAGGAAATTCATTCCTTTACGATATTACATACATAAATATAGCATTCACCACATCCCATAAAGAAAGATATAATTCCCATAACAAAAGATAAAAAGTAAGGGGAACCACATACATATTCAATTGTATTTGTAACTAAACCAACCATCAAATATAGATAAATAAAGAAGGGGTGGAAAGTGAGGAGGGGATCATATTCAATTTTGAGGGAAATCGTAAACTAATTTTCTCTTAGGGATTAGTAGAAGCATGCAACTATCAAGTTGTAGTTTTGGCTCTTTACTAAGGCCTCTAAACTCTAGATGCAAGAAGGATCAGGAATCTTTTGGTTATGGGGGATTCAAAAATATTTCTTAAGCACATGCAACTTTACTCAACACCTAAATATTGCATTATATCCAAGCTCATCCTAAGAATTCAAAGAGAATCAATGAGACTCAACACTGTAGAATAGTACCTACCATATGTTAAGGGTGGTAAACAAGCAAGTAGATAATTTGGGAATTGATGCTACTCCCTTAAGCAGTGGAACAATGAGAACAAAATATGGGACTACATCTCTATCCCATTTCCCATATAACTTTGGTTTGAAGTCATACTTAGTAAGGCAATGGAGGATGCATTTTAAGACAAGTGGTGGTACTCTTGCATATTGAAATGATAGGTATTTACTTGACACGTACTTTAGGTACCACATTCCATGCTTCACATGAAGGAAAACCAACATCATAAATTAACTAGCATGATCCAAGTAGACACAAGTGGGATAAATCAAATACTTCATTTAGGCTCTCTTATCTAGAATGTGTTTGGATTAGAGAGGTTTTTGGTTCCAAGTGTCTCGATCACTCCTTTTGGGATTTTTACTAGTGGGTTGTTATAGTGTTGGTCTCTGAGGAAAGTGCATCCAAAATAGAAGGAAATTATCTAGTGGTCGCATCTCACTCCATGTATGTTTTGTTGTGTTTCCAATCAATGGAAAATATGGGAAATTTTGGAGAATAGAAAGTCGCAATCAATCCAACCATTGCTCTTTGTGTGAGTCGGTAGATTTTTCAAAAAGTGGTGCTTGAAGACAATTAGGTAGTGATATCTTTACTGAATAATAGAATTTTTAATTGAGTTGAAGCTTGGAACATCAAGTATATAGAAATCCTTGACACTATGAGTCACTAGGGAAAACATATTGAGAAGCTTGAAGATGAAATGGCATGCTCTATCAATTGGTATTGGATCTCACCAGGTGTTTAGTTTCTTTGAAATATCTCCCAAAAAAATCATTTGTTTTGGCCCCAGTCATAGCTAGGGATGAAAAAACCATACAACACGTTCAAGGAGACAAGGAAATGGAACAAGTTGACAAGGATATCTAGTTCTTACCAACCATCAAGTAGGAATCCCTCAGTGGACATGTCTATTTCTAAATTCTAAGTTTTTAATGTTTTATAAAGCAATTTTGATTGTATATTAGTATTTTAGGGTATACACCAAGGGTATTGTTAGGATATTTAGACACTTAGGAGTTAGATAATATCAACTTGGTATAATTTATCTTTAGGTAAAGTGTGCATATTTAGTATGCATTTGTACTTATGTAATTTGATGGTTACGATATGTTCTAGACATAAAGTGATCTAACGGTTCATCTTCATCTCGATCTTAAGGTCTATTGATATGTGGCTTAACACCTAATGGGTCTGTGATCTATTTAAATACAGTAAAGGGTCATTTCGTTAATGATCAGTTATGAGAAAATAACATGTAAAATTTTTTTTCCTTCGCAAAAATATATTGCCTCGAGTAGCTATTTGGCTAGGGCCATGGGTTGCTTCCCTCTATAAGGGTTTTAATCGCATAAAACATCAATGTTTTCATTCATGGTTTATTTTATGAGAATTTTCTTAAGGTGTTGGATCTTATGTAAATACCTTGTTTTAGTCGAATATGGTATCAAAGCACTTATGAAGTCCAACTTTCGTTGTTGATTGATATCTTGAATCAGTGTAATTGTGCACATCGAAGGATTTTTGGATTCTTTTATTTTTGGGTTAGGAAAGGAACTATATTTCATCCAAATTATTGTTATCAATTAGAAATTATTTTTGTTTCACTAAATGAGATTTCCATTTTCCCAAGATACGACCATTTTACTAGATCTGGAGGTGTAATATTTACATTTACGGATTTTATAGAAATATATCTCATATTCCTTCATATTTTAGCTTGGTTTTTGTTTTATTTATGGTTTGTTAACATTTTAGCATGTGTAATCTCTTTGTCATGCACTGTCTGAACTCACCAAATCATAAATAAAGCGGAAAGGGTTTTCTTGGCTACATATACTTTTTGTCATGTGGCTTGTGTGAACTTGGTGAACCAGAAATAGTGAGAAAACTTACAACTATGGATAAGCTAACCAAGAACTAGCCCAAATTTTGAAAAAACTTGGTTTCATAATTTCATTTTATTTTTATTTTTGTGTAGTTGTGTAAAGCATCTTGCAAGCTAAAAAGAAAGGTTTTTTGGTCAACAACAACAACATTCTCCTCCATGACATGACAAAATATTTTGTTTCATTCATTGGTTGATAATGAATTTAAAAAGTAAGAGGTCTCGGGTCCAAGTCCCTTTTTTATGTTACTTGTTGCAAAAGTTTGTTTAACTTTACTTTATAAAGTAAATCCATTGTAAAAGTGCTTCCCAATTGTTTTATAAAAGTGGGTCACTTATTTAAAGTAACTTATTTGTAAAAGTGAATGTATAGACAAAGTTAGTAAGGGGGGGGTGGGGTTATTACCATATTTTCACCCATCACCATTTGCTTCAAAATATACCTTCCACATGGCTCCCCAACTCCATTTTATGCCTTCCTTTAAAAAAAACATAACTTTAACATTTGAAGTCCATTTTGAGTTTCACTTTTTTTAACTGCCTATTTTTTTGAGATTTTCGTATCTAAACCACAACTTTATACTTTTGAATCCATATCAATTGAAAATTATAATATTACAAGTGTTATTATACTTACTATTACCAACTATTTCTCATGGAAATCCCATATGGAGGATGTCCTACGAAGTAGGGGAAATTACTAGATTACATTGGGAAAAGAAACTACTCTCACTGATGCTAATAAGAAAACAAAATAGGATACTAAAAGTGATGAACCTATGGATTAAATAGTATGTCCATCTTTAATGAGTTACAATTCCACTTTCAAGGAACGGTATGTGACCTAGAAAAAGTTAGATAGTGTATTTGGTAAACATAATGAGATTTTAGGTCACCGGCTTGAAACTCAATTGGTAGGATTTAAATCCAAGTGATATATATTGCACTCAAGGCTATCTATCTCAGTAAAAAACCCCTAAACTCTTAGTGGAAGGATGCAACATAAAAATGGAATAAAAGCAATGTATTTATCATATTCTTTCTAAGTTTTTTCCTACTAATTTTGTTTTTGTATCTAATTTTAACTCCATCAAAGAAGCTATGGGATTTACTTATAAACAAACCACTTTTGAATCCTCTTGTGATTATTTGATTCAAGATAAATGTAATCTCTTACATCTTGGAGTGATAGACTCTATACATCTAGAAAATCCTTAGTGGCACAACAAGGGGAAAAGTCCAAACATCCCAAGAAGCAACATCCTCACAACAATAAGAAAAACAAGGTTCCCACACCCTCTAAGAAAAATCATCCTTTCGATAGTGACAAGGGAACCAAATCGAAAGGTAAGAAGACTAGGTGCCATTCGAATTTTTGGGGGAAAGATGTTCATGTGGAATCTAAGTGTTTCAAGAAGATGGAAGCCTTAGAAGCAGTAATGAAGAAGCGCAACATCAACCTTGATTATTATTCTAACTCTACTTTTCAAGGACATGCACTTTTTTCTTCTATTTTTTTTTTCAATGAATCTTCATAGTTTTCTTCTAATGAGTGGCCCATTGATTTTGGAGCATCTTATCAAATGGCTAAGGATAAAGCCATTTTTTATACTCTAAATGTATGTAACACCAAACAAATATTTGTTGGTGATGATATATCTCTTAATGTTGTAGGATCTGGAACAATTCAGCTCGGTGATGGATAGTTCAAATATGTATTACGTGTTCCAATAATTTCCTGCAATTTGTTATCAATCTATCAAATCACTCATTATGTTGAAGATAGGATTGTAGAGTTTAAACCTCACCAAGTTGAAATCAAGTATTTCAAATATCCTAATCATGTCCTAGCAACTAGAATTGTTGATGATATTACCAAGTTGTACAAATTCAAAAACTTTGGGTCGTCACCTTTTCCCTTAGTTTCTATTTCTCACAACAATGACTTAAGAAAACTTTGGCATGGCTGATTTGGTCATTTAAACTATCACTCATTTCAGAAAACCATGTATGGTGATTCATATTCCTCTCATTTCTTGCAAAAAAAAGTGTTTGTCCAAAATATTCTCTCGACAAACATCATCAATACAATTTTGACAAACATGTCTCTTGGTACACCTTAACCCACTTGCAGCTTTTCCACAATGATTTGTGTGGTTCACTTCCTTCTATTTCTTTATCTGGTTTCAAGTATTTCTTAACTTTCATTAATGACTTCTCCATATCCACTTGGATTTACTTATTAAAACTTAAGAGTGATTTTTTTGACATTTGTTTGGCCTATAACTCCCTTGTAGAAAAACAATATAGACGCCAAATACAAAGGTTAAGAACATATAATGGAGGTGAATATGTAAACAATATATTTGCAAATCATGACATTGCACAAGGAATACAAATGCAAAATAGTGTTCCATATACAACACAACAAAATGGTGTTGCTAAGAGAAATAATCACACTTTAAAGGAAATATCTAATTGTATGATCCAAGATAAGGTTGTTGGTTCCATGGACACACTAAACATTATTATACACAACAAAAAATATAAAAATAAAGAAAACCATAGCATCATGCACATCAAGAAACCATGATTTATCTTGGAAACCCCTTAACTGGGTAAAATTAGCACAAGATATTTATTATATCCCTTAGCCACACCTAGCTAAGGCAGCGTTGAGCATAGCTCTTCCACCACAGGCACCCTTAACCATCGCTGGGAGAATAGTGTTAAATTTGTGAACCATTGGTCTACATGAAAATATGAAATATGTAGGAACGAAATTATGCATTGGAATAATCAAAGAGAATGTACACTGAAATTTTAGATAAATCGGACAAGAATTGATCAAATAATCACAACATTAATCTTCATTCATTAATCAATAATACAATAAATAGCATTTGAATGCTAAATATATGGTTTGAATCTATAAGTTCTAACTGATTGATTAGCTAACTCAGTGCGTCTAAATCACTGCTTGAGCTCACTAGTCTAACTCAGGATTTCTAAATCAGTCTACAATCAGTTGACTGATGAGGTAGGTGGGAAAAAGGTGCCACTCTCCCTTCATGCATGCAAAATTTGTGCTAGGATAACTGGAAGTGATATAACTAATTGTAACTAGAGGTTAACTCAACATAATTTCTTACCTACCACAGCCAATTGATGGAGGTTGTTGGTAGTACTCGGAGTGAGATCATATAATGTAGGGATTTCCCCCAGAGGCACATAAACTCATGCATGCACATGCAATAATTGGAAGACAACTTCTAGGTATGTCCCCCACACTCTAGTACAGTAATAATTACCCCCTAAGTTAGGAAAAATGACCAAATAGACTATATTGCACAAAGGAGGATTAATTAATCCTAACACCCCCCTTAATCCTAACTTTGGACAACTTCGGCCCTGGAAACTAGGATTTTCTCTTTGAGAAAAAACTTGTGAATTTTTTTTGTTGCAATGGTTATAGATGATTTTACCACACTTGGTAGATCATGTTTTTATGGCCTTCCATGTCCCTATGCAGACTCTTTGGACCCCCTTTGCTCAAAATAAACTTTGATGATCCAAGAAATCCCTTAATAAAGTCTTATTTATTGGTATACACGGGTCACCAGCTTACAAACCGCATGTACATGCAGCTTTTCCAACTATGACCTGTGTACATCAGGAACTGTGCCCAAAAATTAAAAAAATGGAGTTTTCCTCAATGAATCATGAATAGCTTGACTATTGTCCTGCCATATGCCTAGAAATGCTTCGACTCGACCCTTCACTTCCCATTGAAGGGCTATATATTGAGCTACTTGGATACATTATAGGAGGAGAACTTAGGAGAGCAAGGAAACTATAGTGGATTTGTGCCCCATTCATACATTCTTGAGTCTACATCCCTTTGTCCTTTTGAGAAGCCATTGATGCTCTTAACAATAATTCCATTGTCTTGTGAGCTTGCCATTGATATGAAGGATTGAAGTGGTGGAGGCCCAGGTGGAGGATTCAGTTTCTCCGTTTCGATGAGGTACCGGCAGAGTTTGTCACTTGTATATATATTTGTAATTAATAGAAATATCTATTTCTCATCCATTGTATGTGTGTAAATATGAATATTCTTGTCAATGGATGTAGTTTCTTTGATTTATACATATTGGATTTATATATGCTAGAGTAGGCCTGACACTTAATATCTATCATGCTTTTCTATTTCGTTGTTGTTGAGAATGGAATGTAGGTGCAAGTGTGGTTGAAATCTCAACAAGGATATACAACAACCATCTAGAATAAGGTATGTTCTTCATCCCTTAGTGTTAGCCTTGTATATATCTATTGCATATGGAAATGGATTGATTTATGGTGTCATACTGTTTGTTGTGGTCTACCCCAAGCCATAGGAAGTTTTCTCTGTAATAAAATTGACGACTTCGTTGAGGATTTCCTTTTGGTGGGGTTTGGGTGCATGATTTTCTTGATTTTCTCTTTGTTTATCCATGTTTCTATGTCGCATTTTGTAGTATGTTCATCCATTGACAGTACCCTAGAGTAGTTTGACCCTTGTCTTTATTTTTACCACCTTCTTCTCTGTATACATGGGTCAGAGACTATACATTTGTGTATATACGCAGGTAGTACATTGCCTAGTCACGTACATGTGTTGTTGTTCTTTGAACAGACGCGTACATCCTCCCTTTTGGTTGACTTCTTGATATGGGAAGTTGTTGGGTGGGTTGTGAGTGTGGCTGGGTCTTCTTGGGTACCAATATTGTCTGTTGACTATTCCTTTTGTGACCAGAAACCCCTTTTTGTTAATTTTCTTTCTTTGAAAATTTTTCTAGTTGATTTATCTCCTTTTTGTTTTTCCATTAGTGCATTAGTATTTTGGTATTGGTGTCTTGCTTGGATTGTGTTTTCTTCTTGCTGCATAGACTGAGAAATTTAGTGACTTTTATTGCAATTTCAATCTTTAATATTGAAAATACCAAATGATTATATAGTTGCATTCTTACTTGCATTTCACATATGGATTTAAGGAGGTACTTACATTGGACTGTTTGGATGAGATTTGTGTTTAGGCTTTCATATAGGAAAGATTGCATTGGCATTTGGAAAGGAATGAATTTTTTTGCATCTCATGTAGTGGCATACCCCTTTTTCATATTCAAGACAAATTGCACTTGGCATCGTTTGTTAGGTGTGCATATTTATTTCATTGTTGAGTCATAACATCTCTAGTTGCACAGTCATTTCCCTTGAGTAATCACAACACTTCAAATTGATTACACATTTTTATTTGAAAGAGGTGCAACAACAAGCTTAGGTTGTAGAGTCTTGGAATAGGGTGCCGTGAGTAAATTTTTCCAAGACTACAACAAAACATTTAGGTATCTTCTAGGAGAGAAGAAAAATACCTGATATAATTAGTCTTCTCGGGAGGCTCCTCTTAAACAAGAGTTAAGCATGAGACCATGTGCATGTTTGTGGTGGGGATAACCCTTTGCCACTCTCTGTGCAACACCGAATATATTTCTAGGATCTTATTCATATCTGGGAGCTTTTGAGGTACCTTTGGTGCTTTCAAGATTTAGGCTTTGTTACCTTGCCCATACAGTAGATCCCACCTGCGACTGTCCACCTGAGCATTGGTTATATTGGGGTGACCTTAGTTTCCTTACCTAGGTATCATAGGGGGTACTTGTAGAGGTTATTTTGTAACTATCCTAGACAGGTAGGGGTCGAACAACACAGTTACTTTATGCGTTGAATTTGAAGTTGAGGGCCACAATAATTGATTATACACCTCTGCTTGCAGTGAATGGGAGTTTCAGGCCTCTCCTAGGAGACAAATACCTGTTGCATTTGGGAGCTCACTCATCCTCCCTCTTGCCTTGTTTGCATCTGCCTTATATTAGATTAGGGGTGTGCTCTTTTTGCACTAGTTTAATTTTAGGATCGCGGTTACTTGAGTATCTTTATGTTCTCTTGATTTCAGGTCCTTTTTTATTCGGCATGCCTGATATTACTACTAGTATCCTGTCGCCTGCTCCATGTCCTATTATGGACCCTGGTGTTGGACTGGGGGGAACCACATGCCCTTACCTTTCTCATATATTTGGAGTGATCATATTCCACCCTCTACTCCATTTATGGAGGATTTTCACTCCCTTCACCCAGACATAACACCAGTGTTCGTTCTCACAGGGGTGGTAGTGGATACGTGAACTTTGGGTCTACACCTTACATTCCCTCTTATGTCACATCGTCCACTACATTGTTTCCTTTGAATGTCATGATCAATCCTCCATATCTCCTTTAAGTTGGACTCTTTACTGACTATTTCCAGCTTTTTTGGACTATTATTATTATGTAGGGTCCATGTAACACCCTGGTTTCGACCTCATTTGGATTTAAATAGTATGATGTAAATAATCATGGTGTGGAGCTCAAGGCAAAAGCCCCACCATCGATTTAGTGTTTATGTTTCGGTGATTAAGATTTAGGTCGATGGTGTTTTTATGCTAGTTGAACGTTATAAGTTTGGACATCATGTTAATTTGTTATTTTTAATTAAAATCCTATATCCAGCTATGTCAATGCAACAAAATGAGATGGGGGCATGATTTTTCCTAAGGATAAGGGGGGGATTGGAAGAGCGGGCAGAAATTTCGAAATGGGCAAAGCACCATTTTTGGAAAAATATTTTCTAAATTTTCTTGGGCAAGAAAACACCAAGAAAATGCCTATCTTCCCTCATACGGTCACATTTTACCTTCCTCTCACGATTTCGACTATGTTGAATGTTTTGGGAAAAAAGGGGGATTCTGGCTTTCACACAGCAAGAAAAATCACTCTGAGTCTTGATTCTTCACGGAATTTTCCTTTTCTGTGAATTGTTTTCCTTTTTATGATTTTATTGTCTGTTAGTCGTTTCCTAATTGCGAATGCCCAGAATCTGATTTGTGTTTTTGAATTGAATTACCAGCAAATGATTTCATTTTGGTGATTGCAGTAGTCAGTCTAGCTCAAGCAATGCTCAAAAATTTGTAATTGTTGTGTGTGTGTATTCCTTGGATTCTATTATGTTTTGTTAATCCTAGAACTAATATCTTTGTGTGTACATCCTCGTTTGACATCTAAACTAATTTGGGGAACGAAAATGGAGTGTGGACTTGCATGATAAACCTAGTGTGTGAAGGAACCTCACAGGACAATATAGAGGGTTGGTTTTCTTCTTTTCATACCCTAAATAGCATTGGAGGGAAGGAATGGCCTGAGGGACTATGGAGCAGAGAAGGGGATTCTTCCTTATGTTGGGTGTGCAAATGTTTAGAAGTCAGGCTAGATCCGCTGTAGGTGTCGATATCTCTGGGATTGAGCTCACTAGATTAGCAGTCAGTCTTTCCACCTCCTTGGAAGCCTGATAAACCCAACTATAAGGATGGCCTCGCTGGTAGCCTGATAAACCATCTGTTGGCTTGGTTGTGTCTCATGTGAATTTTGGCCAAGTGTAAACCATTGTCCGTGTAAGCCTGATAAACCCAACTGGAAGGATGGCTTGGCCGATATCCTTATAAACCCGTCTATTGGCTTGGCTATGACTTGTATAAACTTTGGCTATGTGTAAGTCACTGCTTTTGTAAGACTAATAAACCCAACTGTGTTGCCTTGGCTGATTTTTATTGTATCCTTGGCTATTGGGAAGTCTGCTAGTGTTCCTTATTCCTTGGGGAAATCATGCCAAGCTTAGGGGTGGTAGTTTTGCTGAGATATTGATGAGCACACTGGCCTATGGTTGGGTGGAACGTTGCAGCGACATAGCTAGCTGCGAGAAAAGCTTCTAATAAAGATAAGTATTCCATGTGTTTCAATCCCTGCAATTGTACTTGTTTATAAATGAATATGAATATGATGAATGATTGAATAGAAAGTATTTGATGCAGATGTATAACCATGAATGATGTATATGTGTAGGTGATTTTATTTGAATGAATTTTCTAAGTTGTTATGAAGTTAGATCGGTCGGATTGGTGATGGCCTGGATGTTGGAAATCAATTTTATACTTAGAAAATTTCAATAGCAGATCAAAATTCCGCAAATTTAACCTTTCTGTAACTTGCAAGATACAGAAAAGTTCTTTAGAAATTTCGATCTCCGCATTTTCCCTTCCACATTTTCCTTTCCACAACTTGTGGGATGCGAGATGTGGAATTCAAAAAAGTCATTTTGTGAAATCTGCTTTCCGCAATTACAGGATGCGGGATGCGAAAAAGTTATTTGGAAAATTTTGATCTCCGCAATTTGCGGGATGCGGAAATGACTTATGGAAAATTTTGATTTCCGCAACTTGATCTCCGCAACGGTCATTCCACAAGCAGGATGTGGGATGCAGAATGCAGGATGTGGGATGTGGGGTCTAGGAGTGAAATTTTGATATGTTTTCGATTTCGCAAGTAAATCTCTCTGCACCATTGATTTTCTATAGGATGATTCTCAACTGTTGATCTGATTCTGGATGCGTAACAGACTGTGACCATTGATTTCCACTGCGATTCTTCTTAGTTGCTTGATCTCTCAATGGTTGGGGAAGATAAAAAATTTACACGATCTGGATCAGAATGTTAGCAGGAGGGAAATTATTTCTTGTGTAGATATTTAAAAAAAAAGAATCAGGAATCATCATACGAATGCAGAATCAAAGATAGGTAATTCGGGTAGAAGAGTAGGGTCGCGTTCTCTCCTCTAAGGTGGAAGGGGACGTGACAATGTGGTATCAGAGATGTGGGTTGTAGCATTGGGCCTAGATGGGTTGGAATCAATTGTTAAAAAGATAAGAGTACCTTCTAATACCAACTTGTAGTACACTACAGTGTGGTATCATAGATATTGGTTGCAGCTGTCACATGCCCCAATTTTGTAAAATAATGTTATCTTATTTTGATTTTATTCCCAGACATTATGTTAAATTTAATGCTAAGTGGAAACTGATGACTTAGCAGAGTCAAGGATGTGGAATGTAATTCTGAATATTTAATTTTTAAATAAATAAAAGTGGAGACAACAACCTGGGAGAGCTGCTAAAAAGAGTGTTACTAGTCAAGTGGTGGAAGGAACTATGTGGAGAGCAAAAAGACAAGTGGAAGCATCCTCAAACACTTCCTATGTTGTAGGTGGCAACTTCCCTACATTTGGGGTCATGATCCCCCAAGAAAGTGGGATCAGAGCAGGTGGCTCAATTAATGACAACTAACCCAAAAAGATCTAGGCAATTTTATTAAAAGTGCCCAATGTAAAGAGCTGAGGCTGCTCATTCCAAGAGAAGAATCATTCAGGTGAATGCACTTCAAGGAATTCATTGGGAAAGGGAAATTGGAAGGAAGGTGTTTGAGGGGTAAACTGCAGAAAATTGATCTAGTACAACTTTTGCAGCTGAAAGATCTTACTGCAGTATTCAGATTTGGTATTGAGTCTCAGGACTAGTACTTTATTGATTGCTCCACCTAGTTCCAGCCAAGCAGACCAAAACAGGCTCAGGGGTCCTGAGAAGTCGCTATTTGAGAGCTCTCCAAGAGTTGGTAGGGAGGAACGACCTCCCATTGTTGTTGTAATCCATCTTTAAAGACATGTTCTATTATCTTTTAATTTATGTGATATAGTTTATCTCTATGTAGGATCAATAAATGAATGATGTTATGATATGTTGTGTTGACTAGACTAAATCTGTACTGTGATGAAAGATAAATCCTACCTGTGTTTTTCCCCATCTGGAGTAATCCATATCGTACTCTAGCATAGGTAGTTTTTTTAAGTAAATGAAGTATGATAGAAATATGAATGAATCGAATATTTAAGTTTTCAGAGTAATGAAATGTTACTTCTCAGTAGTTAGTTGTTTTCTAGAAAGTTTATTAATTTGATTGCAGACATGTTATCAGAATTAGGCTATGTAAATAGCATGTTAATATAGAATAATACTTATATTACTGATTTACATTAGTAGGTTTAACTCTATAAATTATTTTCTATATAGTCTCTACATTCCATAAACTGTGCTTTTACATTGGAAATAGAGGAATTAGTCTTATCAATTGGAAGTTAATAGTTTATGTTAAGAACAGATATAAACATAGTACTGGTAGCTTTTTCTATTAGTAACAACTAATCTTCCTGCATCTATCTGAACTATAGTTAAATAATATGATAAAAGTTACAGTAGTCCTTACTTAGCTTTAAATAGCTAAAGGACAGTAGTAACTTAGGGTTTTAAGTTAATATTATAAACTATTTTTATACTTTTGCAGAACTGTGTAATTATAGAGAATACTGATAAGTATGGAGGTTATTTTAATTTTGTGCTCTAAGTAATCCATAGATACAAATTGAATTAAACTAACACAAATATTACAGACTGCTTTCAATCGTAACCACTATACAAATAAGAACCAACATAAACTTAAGAATGTATGTTATACTTAAATATCAGTATTATAAATATAAATAATGTTATTATTATCCTTAAACTGTGACATTTATAGATAATTAATTTATAAAAACAAATTAAAGAAAAACCATACAACAGTAATAAAAAAATTACAACATAATAACATAGGAAACAATATCCTATTTAAGTTAAAAGGGAGTAAACCCTAGCTCATGTTATGAGCATAAATTATAAATATTTCTAGTACTGTAGTAACCTAGGTTATACTTGGGTTAATTTCTTTAAAAACTACCGACTAAATTTGTTATGTAACAAAGATAAACCACATTATTGACTAACAGGTGCAATTGCATTTATAAAAATAAAAAAACACAGAGTCTATAAATAACAGCATGCATCTAAATGTCAGGCTTCAAACCCTTAAAAAAAGAAAAAAAAACTATTACATTACTAAGTACAGACATTATAACCACTTTTCGTATCAATTTTGTAAACATCTTAAATAGACAAATAATCCACTCTCAGTCCTTTAAGGACAGATAGATTAAAATAGGAGAATAATGTAATTATTAACATAAGAGTAATATAAACCAAACAAGGATTTAACAGGTCAAACCCTAACTTGTGAATTTCATTAAATAAACAAGATTTACATCACGGTTGTGAGTACCATCCTTCAAATTTTTAATATATAAAACCCTTATAAAATACTCAATGGAGTTCGACTTCATTAATATTCAAAAAGGGTATAAACCCTAAATTATACAGAGTATAGCATAAACTGCTAACAACCAAAACAAGTCGCAGCGAAGCTACCTTCGCAAAATTTACAACCTAAATCGACTGCAAAGCCAAGCTTCGACAAGTACACTACACTTACAAAGTGCATCCACCCTATCAAGGGTTTGAATTTAAGCATTTTTATAAACAACCTGTAAACAGTAAAAGCATAATATAACTTGTGGAAAGATGAGAAATGGTATTCAAACCCTGGGTGAGTCCAATGACCACCCTAACTGTAATTAAGGGAGAACCCATCTTTCAGACCACAGGGCTTACCCAAGTTCGAAGCCACGAGCCACGGCCGTTGCAGGGGTCGTCTTCTTACCCTTGTACAAGCTTCACTTCAACAAGTACCTGCAGCAAATGTAAACCCCTATCAATAATTTATATTACGATTTTAATCTTGAAAGTATACTATACTAAAACTTGCAGTAAAATGAAAGAAAGGTATTTTATGATTTTATTTGTCACTGGGAGTTTGGCGAATAGATTTACAAGCACTGTCACCTATAAATGGTGCAGTACAAAAACCAACAACTCACAAAACCGTACACAGCAGTGAGCTACGAAGAGTTGAGAAGGAAAACTGAAGCAATCACTAAGCTACACGTGCCTATAAGAAGTTCTTCAGAGGCAGTGAAATGAAGGTAGCAGGAAGGATAACTCCACGTTTGGCAGAGAAGGAACCAGAAACTAAAACCACTCACTAGAGAACGGAGGCAGCACGGAGTCAAGGTATAAGGCGACGGTAACCAGGAGAACTACAGCCACCATGGGAGACAAGCCAAGCAACCCTGGAGCCAGCATAAACTGTGGAACAATAATGCGATGGGTTAGGTTTCCAGTGCATATGTATTTTCCAACCGTGGACAGGATTCAACCACGTAGCCACAAATTTGAACCATGCAGCGAGGGTCGTATCCTATAGTTCCTGCATGGAGGCATTTAACAATTATTTGTTCATTGCAGCGGGGGTTAAACCATAATAACAACCCAATAATTCGTAATCAATTCACTAATCAACAACACCGTGTATTATGTAACTTAATCACAAGATTATCATCACGAAGGGATTACGTTGACCAAGCTTCGTGTCACGTATAAACCATAATTTAAGCCCGTTTTGGATTAAGCATAAACCCTTGCTATCAACGACATAGTGTTGTCACATAGTAAATATTACCATAACGCTATAATGTAGTCTTGTATTAAACTTTACCATATGTTATTTTGGTGGCACGACAATACTCTAAACATTGTTTTGAGTAGAATGAAATCATGTGATTTATGTTTGTTTATAAAATAGATTAAATTTAATAGTCTTTAGTATAGTTATAAAAAGAGTGTATGTTAGCTAGGACATGACTATAGTGTCTCTAGTGACAAGTTAAATTATAGCTTAAGCATAGTAAACTCTTTTGCTTAGGAATGTTACATGTCTAACACTTATGGATAGTATCTTGTAATAAGGCCAAGAAGTTAAGGCTAGAATTGAATACGTTATAATAACAAACTTTTGTAGATTGAATGTTCATCGAACAAGTCAATTATGCATATCTAAGAAATATAATTGAACTGATAACTCCCATAGCATCGAAACTATGAAGTAGTACAAAACTTAAGATAAAAGTATTATCACAAAATTTTGTCACATAGTTTATGTGACATTACGTTGTTAATACTTGGGAGTATATTTAACTTGGTTTTATGCTCATACAAAGTGTCTAGTGGACAGTAAGATAATTACAGAGATAAAACTGATGATAGGAATAAGAATGATCCTATTAAATTTTCAAAAGTTAGTAGAACACAGAGTTAAACTTGGGAACAAAGTATTGGTAACCTTAAGCTCTTATAGAAGGGTATAATGGTCATAGTTCTACACAAAAAGGTTTTTACTGTTCTTAAGATAATAGGTTGTAAGCACCTTATAGAAATCATTTAAGGGACAATAAATATACAGGCAAGACAAGATATTATTGCAAAAATATTGTCAAGAAAACAATGTTTATGAGTATTACAAATTACTTAGACTAAAGAAGAAATACACATGTCTGAGAATCTAGTATTAGAGTCGCAATTATGTTGTACTGTCATCACATTTTTCCAAGCTTGTTTATTTGAACAACTGATGGAAATCAAATGTTTTTACCTTACAGGAGTTGCCTAGTGTTTAGCAACTTATTGATATAAGCTTTTTAATTTGCAAACAAAATACTGCTGACACTAATAGATCTTTTAAAAATATGTACTCGATCGATCATACCTGTAACAAACTGTAAGAAACAGTATTCATCTGCGTTAGCACGAATGCTAAGTAAGCCTCGGATGCACGGGGACTTCACTTAGTGAACCTCTCACATAGCACGTGCGATCGTGGGATATTAAAGAATACCCTTAATTTCAAGAGGTATTAACCAAAACTATTTTTGTTGAAACCCCCTCCCAATACTTAAAACCTCCTCCCCACCCCTTTTTATACCTCAGTCCTTATAAACCACCCTACCCACCCTCACCTTAAACCCCTCATCCCCCCAATACCTGCAATATATTGGTTCGATTTTTTATAATTTTAAAACCCACAATATGAACTAACGTGATAGGATATTGGTCAACAAGTGAAGCCCCTATGCTCGGATGTAAAAGTAGATTCCACCTACTGACATAAAATAACTAATCAGTAAACTGAAGCAATTAACACACCAAAAGATTTTAATCTTGCTATGAAAAATAAACTATTAAGTTATTTTAGAAACCAATTACTTAACTATTTCTTTATGCCAACTGTTAGCTATTAGTAGAACCGCGAGTTATAGCATTTATTTTTAACCCAAAAATTTTAAAATTTTGTGAAAATTTGGGGTTGTGACAACAGCATTGGGCCTGGATGGGCTGGAAAGAAAATTGGTTACAGTATTGGGCCTCGATGGGCCGAGTTGGAGAGTTACAAAGCTATTGGTTAATACTTCCAATGTATTATTGGCCGCATGACAAAGAAAAACTTCCATGGGCACTGGGTAAGTGATCTTGGTTTTGATTATATCTAACGCATTTTTTTGTAGAATTACAGTCACCTTCAGAAAGGGTAGTGCGATTCTAAATAGTTTGTTCGACCATGAGGACAGATGATATGAATGATTATGCACGGGACCCCAATGTGCACAAGGAATATGCTATGGGGGGGAATGTCAGAATTGGAAATGTTGAGACAGAGTCTAATGGGAGAAGGTTTCAAGATACTCCCCCAGACTTTGCAGCCACCATGAGAAGCATCAGGGTGGAGATACAAAGCTATAGAGTAGACAACAAAAGACTGATTAAGGCTAAGGAGGAGCAGAATTAGCTGAACGTAGCCATATTTCCCAGTTTGACAGACATTCAGAGAAAGATGAACTCTAGGGACCAAACAGTAAATCCAGAAGGATGTAAGAACACTTCTAGAGGGAGAAATAGATCTCATGGTGGGTCTTCTGACTCTAAAAAATCCACTGATGGTTTAATTTTTTCCTCTCATGAGAATAAAAGGAAGATATCTCCTAGTGGGTTGTCTGAATCTGAAAGATCCACTGAAGATTCAGGCTCTTCATCTCACAGGGGTAGGAGGAAGAGGCGTTACCAGAACCGCTCACAAGATGAATTCAGGAAGGCAAAGCCTCCTACCTTCAATGGTGAGGTAAAGACTGGTCAAGAAGCTGAAGCTTGGCTTCTAGGAATAAGAAAATATATCCAAGTCCAAGATTATTATGGAAATATGAAAGCTCGCGTAGCCATTCTCAATATGACAGGAAGAGCATATATTTGGTGGGAACACCTCAGGCAAGTAAAGAAGATAAATGAAAGGAAGATTGTCTGGAAATAGTTCCAGAAATATTTCAAGCAAAAGTACCTCTCTGACCAGTACTATGATGATAAAATCAAATAATTCCATGAGTTGAGATTGGGACAGCATTCTATGGAGGAATATGCAAATAAGTGATTGGAACTGTTGAGGTATGTCAGGTATATTAAATATGAGAAGGTAAAAATCTAGTGCTTTCTGAGTGGACTGCCCTAGTCCTACAAAGACTGAATTGAGTTCTATGAACCCAGAACTCTGGAAGAGGCGATAAGAAAATCTAAGTACTGCTACGAGCAAAGCAAGAGAAAACCTGACTACCAGAAGGAATGGAAGTATTAATTCTTGCACATGATCTAGGAACTAGGAATCAAAATCATCAAAGAATAATTAACAAATACTCATGAATTGGAAATAATCGGGACCAGAAATGGTTTCCTCTCTGTATATTTAATAAACAATAATGGGTTACAATTCCAATGCTGAGCAATGGCTTAACTCCATGAAGAATTCGAATACCTAAGGAGACAATTCGAATTCAGTGAGTGAGTCTAGCTTAACTGACTCTTAGCCATTCAATCACACTCAGTTAACCACTTGACCAAAACCCTAATTGACTCACCAAACCCTAACTGAAGTCGGAGTGCAATAAATGACTAAATCTCAACTGAAGGAGATCAAACACATGTCATAGCAAGCCAACCATCAAGTGCTAGTGCTCCATGACTTCAATGAACCCCGATGAAGTTAACTGAAGCTGAACTAACCATCAGAAGTTGGTGGAGGCACCTTGTTTACTCTAGATCATTAAATAATAATAAATAATCATTAAATAATAGATTTAATGAGAGGAGGCGCCCTAACTGACTGGTTGAACTGATTGTAACCACTAGTTAGCAATTAGGTGCATTAATATCACTTAGATCACCCCCAGAGTGCTCCAGTTAGCCTCCTTGGCTGTAGGAGAAGGCTAAGTTAGCCTCCTTGACTATAGGTAGGCGTGGGTGTGACTGGATGATGGCAATTAATGCTCCACTGATGTCAATTAAACTTAGGATAGTGGTTTAACTAGGCCAATTTGACCAAAAGAGTGTGTATGATGGTAAATGTCTCCAACAGGAAGAACAAGATGAATGAGAAGTCTGATCAGAGGAAGAGAGGTTTCAAACCTCCTAACTTCATCCAATATTGCAACCTGAGAAGCAGCCAGCCAAAGTAGTGGGAGAAAATCCAAGAGAACTGCAGTAGAACAGAGAACCACTTCAATGTTGGAAATGCGGATGACCCCATCTACGCAGGTTTTGTCCACTAGAGAATGAGAATGCAAGGCCAGCATACAATATTCAAGTGGCACAAACAATGAGATAAGTAGAAAAGGATGTATCTAGAATTTATGCAGCCCTAGAAGACCGCTAGGTAGATCACCAATCAACGGTGGTTGAATTTGCAGATAAGATTGTTGAGCAATCTATTTCTATTTTGATTGTCCCTGGTTCTACTCACAATTATATTGCTCCTATAGTAGTGGAGGTTTATGCTCTTAGGAAAGCAAAGCATAGCAAGTCATGGTTAGTTCAGCTAGCCACTGGAAATAAGAGAAAATTTAATGAAGTGGTGGAGAAATGTCCATTGGTGATGAATGGACTGAGCACTAGCGTAGATCTAAATGTTCTACCACTTGGTTCCTATGATGTTCTCATTGGAATGGATTGGTTAGAAGCTCATAGGGTGAAGCTTGACTATTATAACAAGACTTTTGAATGCATGGATGAAGAAGGGAACCCAGTAATTGTAAAAGGCATACCAAAGGTAATTTTTGTAAGGCATATTTCAGCAATGCAATTGAAGAAGTTTTGTAGAAAAGGTTGTCAGTTGTAAGCAGCCCATATTGAGGAGGAAGCAAAGAATGAAACTCTCAATTTGGAAGACTATCATGTGTTGCAAGAATTCAGACATGTTTTTCCTGATGAGATTCCAGGGCTTCCTCCAAAGAGAGACATTGATTTCACAATTGAGCTTGTGACAGGAGCAGCACCAGTGTCCAAAGCACCTTACAGAATGAGTACACCAGAAATGTTAGAGCTGACGATGCAGCTACAAGAATTGTTGGATAAAAAGTATATCAAGCCAAGTGTGTCTCCTTGGGGAGCACCGGTTCTATTTGCAAAGAAGAAAGATGGTACACTCAGATTGTGTATTGATTACATGAATCTGAACAAAGTCACGATGAAGAACAAATATCCCTTGCTGAGAATTGATGACCTCTTTTATAAAATGAAAGGAGAAAAGTTATTTTCCAAGATTGACTTGAGGTCTGGTTACCATAAGGTGAGAATCAAGGATGAAGACATTCATAAGACAGCCTTCAGAACAAGGTATGGACATTATGAGTTTGTAGTGGTACCATTTGGTCTCACAAATGCACCAACAACATTTATGTGCCTTATGAATAGTGTCTTCATCAGGTATTTAGACAAGTTTGTTCTTGTTTTCCTTGATGACATTCTTGTTTATTCTAAGAATGAAGAAGAGGATGGAGAACATTTGAGACTAACATTGTGATTGCTCAGAGAACATCAGTTGTATGCAAAGCTGAGCAAGTGTGACTTCTATAAAGATATAATTTAGTACTTGGGTCACATTATTTCAGAAGAGGATATCTATGGACCCTGACAAGATTGAAGCTATCAAGAATTGTCCCACTCCAAAGAATGTGACAAAGGTAAGATCTTTTATGGGGCTCGCATGATACTACAGGAGATTCATTGAAGGATTCTCCAAGGTTGCACATGCAATCACTTCTTTACAACGGAAGGGGATAAAGTTTGAATGGCCCTCAAAGTGTGAAGAAAGTTTCCAGCAGTTAAAGTATATTCTCACCAGTGCACCAGTATTAAAATTTACAGACCCAGAGAAATATTTTGTTGTATGTACGGATGCATGTGGTAAAGGACTTGGAGGAGTTCTTATGCAAGACAACCACATGATATGTTATGAATCTAGGAAGCTAAAGCAGCACAAAAATAATTATGCCACTCATGATCTGGAACTTGCATCCATAGTACATGCTCTCAAGATGTGGAGGCATTACCTAATGGGCAAAAAGTTTGAGTTAAGGACAAACCATTGTGGTCTGAAATATTTTTTTGATCAGCCTACTCTAAACGCTAGGAAATCTAGATGGCTGGATTTTTTATGTGAGTTTGATTTTTAAATCAAGCACATAAAAGGTAAGGAGAATAAGGTAGTTGATGCACTAAGCAGGAAAGTACAAGAAATGCATGTGGCATATATTAGCATCTCCCAATCAGATTTGAGACAACAGATTATTAACTGTAACGGTGAAGATGAAATGTGTGTGCAGGTAAAGGATAAATTACAGCAGCAAATCCTTGAAAATAAGTTTGAAGGTTATAATTTAGAAGAGGATGGACTTCTTACTTATAAGAGTGGAATGTATATTCCAGATGTGGCAGATTTGAGGAGGGTTGTTATGGATGAAATCCATCAAACTCCATATTCTGGTCACCCAGGATATCAGAAGCCGATTGCTACAGCAAGAAAGCAATACTTTTGTCCAGGCATGAAGAAGGACATGGATGTATATATTTTGAGATGCATGAAGTGTCAGCAAGTGAAGGTTGAACATCAACACCTAGGAGGTTTGTTGCAGCCTTTGTCGGTTCTAGAATGGAAATGGGAAGTGATTTCCATGGACTTTATTACAGGATTGTCGATGACTTGGAGACAACATGATTCCATCATGGATGTGGTGGACAAGTTGACGAAGGTAGCGTATTTTATACCAGTAAAGTCCATGCATAAGATTAATTATATTTCCAAGATTTTCATGAAATAAATTTATAAATTGCATGTTTTGCCTAAGGCAATAGTCTCTGGCAAAGATGTTAAGTTCACTTCTAAATTTTGGAAAGGATTGTTTGCAGACTTGGGGACAAAGTTGAATTTCAGCACTACCTGCCATCCTCAAACTGATGGTCAGACCGAGAGAGTTAACCAAATGCTTGAAGACATGCTTCGCATGTATGTGATGGACAAACCATCCAAGTGGGAAGACTATTTACACTTGGTAGAATTTGCTTATAACAATGGACAATAAGCATCCTTGGGGATGAGTCCATATGAAGCTTTGTATGGCAGGAGGTGCAGAACACCAGTAACTTGGGATAACCCAATGAACAGAGTTGTGATCGGTCCATAATTGCTCAAGGAGATGTAGTAGGAAGTTGTAAAAATTAGACAGAATCTAAAGGCAACCTAAGACAGACAGAAAAGCAATGCAAATAAGCATAGGATGAACAGAGAGTTCAGTATTGGGGACCATGTTTACCTCAAGGTGAAAGAAAAGAAAAGTTCCTTGAATCTTGGGAGTTGTGCCAAGTTGTCTCCTAGATACTGTGGGTCATTTGAAGTGCTTGAAAGAATAGGACCAGTTGCATATAGACTTGCATTCCCTGCTAGCATTAGGGCTCATAATGTTTTTCATGCTTCTTTTCTTAAAATATGTGTACATGATCCTAACCATGTAATAAATTGGGATGTGATTCAGGTGGAACCAGAGGGAGAGTTCCAAATCGATCCAAAACGCATCCTCGCCAAGAAGGCCACAATGCTAGGAAACTGAGCAATAAGACAAGTAAAGGTGCAATGGGAGCACTACAGTCCTGAAGAAGCTATGTGGGAGTTGAAGGATGCCATGCCTCTCGCACATTTGTTTTTGTTCAATTCTGCAGACTGTTGAGGGCAGTACCAACAAAGAATTTTTGTTCAATGTTGTAAAGCACTGACTCGACAATGTTGTTGAAGGGGGAGGGGAATCTAACACCCAGGTTTTGACCCTATTTGAATTTAAATAATATGATGTAAATAATCATGGTGTGGAGCGCAAGGCAAAATCCCTGACATCAATTTAGTGTTTATGTTTCAGCGATTAAGATTTAGGTCGATGGTGCTTTTATGCTAGCTGAACGTTATAAGTTTGGACATCATGTTAATTTGTGATTTTTAATTAAAATCCTATAGCTAGCTATGTCAGTGCAACAAAATGAGATGGGGGCATGATTTTTCCTAAGGATAAGGGGGGGATTGGAAGAGTGGGCATAAATTCGAAATGGGCAAAGCACCATTTCTAGAAAAACATTTTTTAAATTTTCTTGGGAAAGAAAACACCAAGAAAAATCCTGCCTTTCCCTCATGTAGTCGTGTTTCACCTTCCTCTCACAATTTGGACTGTGTTGAATGTTTTGGGAAAAAAGGGGGATTCTGGCATTCACGCAGCAAGCAAAACTGATCTGAGTCTTGATCCTTCATGGAATTTTCATGTTCTGTGAATTGTTTTCCTTTTTACAATTTTCTTGTCTGTTAGTCATTTCCGGAATGCGAATGCCCAAAATCCGATTTTTTTTTTGAATTAAATGACCAGCAAATGATTTCATTTTGGTGATTGCAGTAGTCGGTATGGCTCAAAAAATGATCAGAAATTCGTAATTGTTGTGTGTGTGTGTATTCCTTGGCTTTTGTTACGTTTTGTTAATCCCATAACTGAGATCGTTGTGTGTACATCCTTGTTTGACATATGAACTGATTTGGGGAATGGAAATCGAGTCTAGAATTGCTTGATAAACCTAGTGTGTGAAGGAACCTCACAGAACAATCTAGACGAATGGTTTTCTTCTTTGCATACCCTGAATAGAACTGGAAGGGAAGGCATGGCGTGAGGGACTGTGGAGCAGAGAAGGGAATGCTTCCTTGTGTTAGGTGTGCAAATGTTTAGAAGTTAGGATAGATCCAGTATAGGTGTCCATAGCTCTGGGATTGAGCTCACTAGCTTAGCAGTCAGTCTTTCCACCTCCTTGGGAACCTGATAAACCCAACTGGAAGGATGGATTGGTTGGTATCTTGATAAACCCATATGTTGGCTTGGTTGTGTCATGTGAATTTAAGATAAGTGTAAACCATTGTCTGTGTAATCCTGATAAACCCAACTGGAAGGATGGCTTGGCTGGTATCCTGACAAACCCATCTGTTGGATTGGTTGTGACTTGTATAAACTTTGGCTATGTGTAAATCAATGCCTGTGTAAGCGTGATAAACCCAACTGTGTTGGCTTGGATGAGTTTTATTGTATCCTTGGCTATGGGAAAGTCTACTAGTGTTCCTTATTCCTTGGGGAAATCATGCCCAGCTCGGGGGTGGCAGTGTTGCTGAGAGATTGATGAGCACACTGGCCTATGGTTGGGTGGAATGTTGCAGCGAAATAGCTAGTTGCGGGACAAGCTTCTAATAAAGATAATTATTTCATTTGTTTCAATCCCTGGAACTGTACTTGTTTATAAATGAATATGAATATGATGAATGCTTGAATGGAATGTATTTGATGTAGATGTATATTCCATGAATGATGTATAATATGTGTAGGTGATTTTATTTCAATGAAATTTCTAAGTTGTTATGAAGTTAGATCGATCGGATTGGTGATGGCCTGGATGTTGGAAATCAGTTTTATACTTAGAAATTTTCATTAGCAGATCAAAATTCCGCAGATTTAACTTTTCCGCAACTTGCGGGATGCAGGATGCAGAAAATTTCTTTAGAAATTTCTATCTCTGCATTTTCCCTTCCGTATTTTCCTTTTTGCAACTTGCGGGATGCGGGATGCGGAATGCGGAAAAGTTGTTTTGTGAAATATTCTTTCCACAATGGCGAGATGTGGGATGCGGAAAATTTCTTTGGAAAATTTCAAGCTACATATTTTCCCTTCCACAATTTGCGAGATGCGGCATGCGGAAACGACTTATGGTAAATTTTGATTTCCGCATGCGGGATGCGGGATGCAAAATGCAAGATGTGGGATGTGTTGATCCCAGTTTTGTTACTATTTTCAAATGATAAATTACTCTTTTGACATCTATTTTGTCACTTTTTTGACATATTCCAAACAGCTTATCATTCAGCCTCATGTACGAATACATTTGGGATTTATGCAAATTCTAGTTTATTCTTATTATTTCGTGACTTTATTAACAAATTCGATGATATTTGGGAATTTTTTTGATATATGAAATTATTTTGCAGGTTATAATCTTTGCACAAGATGATATTAGACACACACCCACCCTAGATGTGTGCAGATCGCATCCAACTCACCGTTCATCCCGTCGATCAAACCACACACTGTTTGTTGCTATATTCCCAATCGTTAAAGTGTAGAACGGTTTTTAGTTGTTTCATTGTCCAGGCGCCTGAAGACTGGATGATCCTCGCTCTAGAAGGCTTTCCATCCTACCTTTTCCATTCAACACCATGACTTATGCCCATGTCAGCAAGAACCAATATGCCGTAGCCCGTGTGAGTAGAACCACCGCACGAAAGAGTAGGAGAATGACTGTGTGTTGGCACATGATTGTTTGTTTGTAATAATGGTTGACTATTTTAGGAGCGATCGACCACCGAAAGAGTCGACCTGGTCATCCTTGTAAACCCTATATATACCTACCTCCAAGCGAGAGCATAGTCAACTAGCATGTTAATCAATCGACGTTAAGAGAGAAACTCTGTAATATTGTTCTAAAATTTAATATAAGTTATACTTCTGATGTTCATCTATGCTCCTGTTTCTGTGAGTGATTGAAGCACAACCTTGATTCCTGAGAGGGCCCCTTAACAACCAGTGGTCTAAATTTCCGTGTGTATTTTCATCATCTTCTTTCTTGCAATTAGCATATTTTCATTTCCAGTTTTCTTACGTAACTGAATTTCCTGTAATCGTGTGTTTCATTATTTCCTACAGCATGTGTTTTATTGTGATTATTGCTTTACAGTCAATATAGTTTCCTTTCCATAATTACATAATCGTTTGCATGCATAGTTAGTTTCCTTTCCAGTCGTATTATAGTTTGATTGTTCAAGTTTATATCAATAGTCACATAGATCTGAATTGCTTTGTGTCCTAGAATCAATTTACATTAGGCTTAGCTCTGTTAACTCTTGTTTTATTATGAATTTACTTTGGTTATAGTTGTAACGGGGATTTCTCCTTGCTACGGGGCAAGAATGGCTCCCTTCCGTCTATAGGACGGAAGGGTAGGTTCCTATGTGGAAATACAGAAAAGAAAAGCGGGAATGAAACTAGACATAAATAAAATCAAAGATGGAGCCCCTCTGCACACAAGGTTATGGGTTAAAGACCTCCGAGACCCTGCATACAACAATGGAGACCTGCAAGAACATGTTAGACCATAAAACTGCAAGAAACTAGATGTTAGAAAAACTGAAATAAACAAAATAAAACAAACATTATACCTCTTGGTGGAAATGGGCCACCATGCCCTAGCATGGAGAAGCACCTCTCTCTTGGCAATGGGGGAGCTATGGCTCAAAAGGAAGATTGATGAGAGGGAGTGTGGATGGCTTGAGAGGAAAATGGTATCAAGGCATCCACTTGGGCAGCATAACAGTATGCAAGGGAGGAATGTTTTGAGAGTGACCCCCCACCCTCCTTTTATAGTTTTTCCAAGGGATTTTAGGGTTTTAAGCTCTTGGTCAAGGCTTTAGCCCCTTTTTTAGGCATTTAGCCCCTTTTGCCCTAACTTAAGCCCCTTTCAAGGTTTTAGCCCCTTTTTGAGGGCTTTAGCTCCTGGGGGTCTATTTTGGGCTCTTTTTGGGGGGTTTTAGCCCTTTTCTTCATCCTTGGGCTCTTTTGGAGGTGTGGGGATCAAATGGAAGGTCATGGAAGGCCTTATGGAGTGAAATGAGTGTTGTGAGGTGGTGTCCTTGGGTGGTGTAGGCCATTGAGAACTATGTGGGGGATTTTTGGGTTAACAGATTGCCCCCTGATGTGTGAGGGCATGAGCTCAATGTATGGCCGACGGACATCATAGGATTTTTTGTCGAGAGGTGGTTCTTCCGGGGCTGGGGCATGGGGGCTTTTGGTTTTGTATTAATTTGGTTCCCATCAATGGCTGAGATACAATAAATGTGTGACATGTATATGGACAAGGCGAGAATTCCCATGCTCGTGACAATGTCGAAAGAATCATTTGATCTATGCTCTAAAATGCAAGAGCCGATCATATACAACTGATGTTACTATGCTGGTTGCCTCTATGTGGGGCTGAATACAATACTAATCTGGTACATTGGACCCATGGCATTCTCATGGAATGCTATATCTTCATGACTGACGGTCTGCTGGATGTAGAATGGTACATAGTTGTATGGACTCGTTGTTTGAGATTCAGAGTCTCTGCGGTACAAGTATGTTGTATCAATCATAAAGGTATACCGAAGCACTGCTAGGGCTTCTGAACACTGTCTCCAACGCAACCCAAAAATCACAAGGGACATAACCTGTTTAGGTCCCTCAAGTGGACTCACCAATGTGCTAGAGTCGGGTGATATTCGGGGTCTTTGACCGAGTACTATGTGGAACAAACCCTGTATGAATCTCAACAATGCGATGATGGAGTTTAAGTCGAGCAGGTGAGAAAAAACCATCCTGAGAGGCACTAAGGACTCCTCTCAAGTGGTCCAAGGAACTCATCAATAATGTTAATGAAACCAAGGTATAGGGACCTCTAGGTCTATCCTATGGAATATGTGTGTTGGCGTCAATAGAGGGAGACTTGCCCCTGGTCAAGGCGATGATGTTTCCTTGACCAGGGGTGCGAGGGATAACCGGAAAGTGTAGAGCAATCTCAAACTTCCTTTGTTCAGAGTATGACGGCAGGGCGGACTGGGTAGCAAATGAAACTTATCTCATGGGAATGGGATCATAGTTGTAATACCGGCAATGTCGCTGCAGATGGGAAATACTTGGAGGAGGTGGACACTTTTGATACTGATGGGATCCAAGGAAGACACATTGCAAAGTACTCTGAACAAAGGCGACCCAAATTCGGGATCCTGCCAAACTATTTTATGTGGGGTGGTGTCTCAGGACACCATTGTGGCACGATCTCATGGATTTTTGGCGAGCCCGAGAAGGTAAATGCTCGATGGTGCTTTCAATTTTAGAGAGTCTGAAAGCACGAAGAAGACTCCAGCAGGGGCTCTTTTTCGTTGGTAGTCTCCTGTGCCCGAAAAAGGATAAAAGTATACATAGGAGAGCTCGCCCATCCTAGAGGGGATGAGAGACTTCTTTACCATTGGTAGTCCAATCAGGCCGGAAAAGGTTAAACCTATACTGACTAAACGGTCATTCACATACTTTTACGAGAATGAACGAAACCAAGTTTGCTTGGCGATCTTTTTTTGTTGAGACGGCTAGAAAAGAGCTTAACAACAACCGGTGGTGAGCTTTTTCGTAGAGTGCGGCCCCTCTGCCTGAGAAAGCACGAAAGTATGCAAAGGGGAACGGTCTTGGCTTGAGTGTGCCAAGGAGGTCCTTTTCATGAAATGGTCTACATGGTCCACAAAAGGAGGTAAATGAGACGATGTAGATGTCCTTTCCCATACTTTAGCGAGCGGGAAAGGAAACAGCTGCGCTCAGCGATCTTTTCATTGTTTTAAGGATTAAGAAAAGAGCTTAAACGAAAATCCAATGCAGTCAACCGACTGCGGTGGCACGAGCAGTGCCCCATGTCGGGATGGTGGATAGAGGTCCAAAGGTCATTCGCACAATATGGATGGATCAAAAGGCTCTCAAACATACCAATACATGTGTGTGATAGGTCGCGGCAGAGGCCTGTGAGACGGTGCGGTAGAGGCACACAAACTGAGGTGGATCTCAGACAGAGGTCAGGAGAGCGTGTGTGTGTGTTAATGTGGACGGACTTGAACACATGCGACGTGAGTACAAGTTCGGAGGCATTTATATGCCAAATAAGTGCAAGAAAAGAAATTTTTTTCTGGACAGTGGTCCAAAGGTCTGCGTAAGGTGCAGTAAACCAAAAAGACAATTATGTGCTAAAAATACAAAGTAAAAGCTAAAATTACATTCCTAAGTGGGCAGCAGCCCAAGAACACTTCTATGTCAAATATATGGAATAAAAACAAAGGATTCTATGGACAATGGTCCAAAGATGTCCGCAAAAGGTGCGGTGAAAAAGACAATTATAAATACAAAAATTAAAATATGGCACAATCCTTAACAGGCGGCGGCCCGATCGCTTGCATGAGTTGCGATCGGGCAGTGTGATACGAGTACCGATCCGTAGACACTCGCATCATTGTGTCATGGCTCATGAGTCGAGGTTACTTGTGGGAAATGGTTCCTAAACTGACTGATTAAACATGAGACAGTGGTCTCATAAGTAGATGAAATTTTGATCCCGGAGGTGTGAGAGATGTCTCGAACAGGTTTCGGGTGACTTTTGACTAGCAGCTGATGGTGCTGCCTTTGACTTGTGGTAAAAAACATTGAAAAACAAGAAAAGAAAATGAAGTGACTCATTGGTGATGTTAAGCGTAAAATCTCTTGAGGTAGATCCCGTTGCGGGGGTTCTCCAAGAGTTGTCCATCAAAGTCAATGAAGAGGTATGCCCCCTTGCCAAGATGAAGGTCATTGGCAAGGCGGGGTGACGAAATCTGGTATTTTATGGGAAGAATCGATTCCATACTATGGTTTAAAGGGAACGGGGTAAAACCAGAGGTGGTCTTATAGATCTCTCCATCATCACGTAAGTGGTGTCGAGATAGATCAGGTGGGTCTTCCATGACCGACGAGACAGAAGGGCAACTGGTGCTAGAGACCATGTAAATGGTATTGGTTGTGGATTTTGTGGCCTTGCCCCTAGTCTCTGTTAGAGGAAGAGGGGCAAGCCGAGAGACGAGAGGAGTCTTTGATGGACCTGGAGGGAGGTGCAACATCATCTCAATTGGTTGGACATGAGTCAACATATCCTGGGGCCTCAGAGGTATGGTAGGTGGTTCAAGGTACCACATAGGATCTCCTAGTGTGAAATCCTATAGATTGTGGGTTGCCAAGACAAACTTACTCACGATCTCGGATGGTAGGAAAAGGAAAGGGAAAAGGAAAAGGAAAAGGAAAAGGATCAACTAAGGTTGCGACCGAGGTTACAGCTGCAGATGGAGCTGGGGCAGTGGAAATAACAAAAGAGACAGGTCTGATGGACCGTCAGTGATGGTGGAGACAGGAGGGTCTATAGAACTAGACATCATGTAGATGGACACGGTGTCTAAATAAGGAGGTGGTGGGTGAACTTCTTCAACCAAGGTGATCTAAGACTCAAGGGAATGGTGACGAAGATCAGCAAGAGCCATTCAAAATTCAGGGAGGTCTTGGCAATGGTGGGAGTAATGCCCATACAAGCTGCAAAGGGAACAAGCATGGTTTGTCCTCAATGCCTTGTTCTTTACTACTGGCGTGGTTGGGATTTCTACCACGGGGATGTTTTCGTTCATGTCCATGGCGTCCAGATGCACACGGATCACTAGGATTTCAAGGCAATCTTGAGTTGGATGGCCCTGTTGTTCACAGAATGCACAAGGTGGAACTTGTCATGGTTATGTGGTGGCTTTGGTGTTCTTTCCATTGGCTCTTTTGGGTTGGGGTGGTACAGATACGGGTGTAGCGGTTGGTCTATGCAGACCGGGAGGGGGGTGAGACTCAACTGCGATAGGTTGCATCGGAGTTAGCACAACTTAGGGCATTGGTGGTTGAGCTGGTGGATCTAGGTACCACACCAGGATCCCCAACGTAAAGTTGGGTAGGCTCAAGGTGGCCATGACCGGATTGCTCATGACGCCAGGTGGGAGGAAGAGGAAGGGAATTGTATGGACCGGAGATGAGCCCACATAACTCCTAGCTGGTTGCATGTGGGGGTGAGGTTGTGGTTGTAGCTATGCATAATGGTACTGCTACGGGTGATGTTGCAGCTCCTGTTGGCATTGTGGTTATGGTTGGGGCTACGGCTGCAGTTGTTGTTTGGGTGCAGCGGTGCTTGATGAGACCATGCACAAGTCCGTAGTTTGCTTTTGTGTTAGAGGTGGTGACATCAACGGGAAAGGAGCCGTCATGGTGGGATCGGTAAACAACCCAGGGCCCACATTCAACGATGGGGAAGCTAGTGTGTTTTCAACCATGGTGTTAGTTAAGGGGATGATGTTAGCATGTGCGATCATCCCTTGTGGCTCAATGGTGGTGATGGTAGGGATAACATTGGTAGGTGTTGTTAACCCTTGCAGATCATGGTAGGTGAGCTGGTCAACCATTACAATCTTCCCTTCCTGGGGGGACATCATGAGGCAAAAGATAGTTGACGCGACTGCTCGCATGGCATACATGTAACTCCTCCCAAGGAGGAGGTTGTAATCCAGTTGAGCGTTGATGACCTCAATGTCAATCATGACTGTCTTCTCGACTAACATGATGGGGACTGTTAAGTCATGAACTTGTTTTCTTTAATTTTATATTTTGCTTTTCATTTTTATTTTAAGTTTGCTCATTTGCTTAAGTCTGCTCTTTTACTTACCTTAGAAAATTTTTGGTTTTGAGTGAAATTTTCGAGTTTTGCCTTTAGATTTTTATTATTTTTTGTTTCTTTAGGTTTTGAAGGGTTCTAAAGGTTTTATATGGATTAATTGGTTCACAAATAACACCATGATAAAACTTTACCATAAAAACCTCATTCAAAATGGAATTAATGGCCAAAAAGTGCCAAAATTGGTTTTAAAATATTCCTGTAGCGCAACGGCCAAAAAATTACACTGCGGCGCTACAGGAAAATCGTTTTTTGCCAGAATGGTCATTTTTTAGTCCGATTTTTTGGGGATTTCGTTCCTAAAGTGTTAAATAAATCATTGGTCACATTTGATATATGTTTTACCAAGTTTTTTTTATGTAAACAGGTGTCTAGTCTCATGTGAGGGAGATTCTGGCAACTGGATGCAAATTTCTGGCAAATGATGAGAGTGAGCAAAATAAGGCAATATTTTCGGGGAAGATGTTCTAAATTAAATATTATGAAGCTGGACAGGAATGAGGAAGCAGGAAATAAGACTGAGCCATTTTACAAACATAAAAAGCAGCCAACGGAAGAGGTTACGCAATTGCTAGACTTGGAGAACGATCTTTCACTTGCAGTTGATTTTCCAAGTCTGCCTGCAAGCCTAGAACACGAAGGCCGAAAACCGTTCAAGATTGATTTGAGTTCAATTGATTCAACATTGGATCATGCAATCACCGAAGATGGTTCAACTATGAAAAGTGATGTACACAAAGATTATAACTGCTTGCAAGATGTTAATGTGTTTTCTGCAGCTGCTAATCAAAGAACACTACTGCAAAAAAATCGAGGAACAAAAATCATCCAATTTACCTCCAAGAGAAACAAATCTGGAAAATCTATCTATATAGGGGAGTGACAGAGAAATAAGTGGCAATTCCTCCAATGAGGAGCTTCCTTCTAATGATAAAATTACATTATCACGGGATGGGAAAAGGTCGGAGGAAGAAAAGTTTACTGTGGATATTTCCAGTAACTGTCTAGGTCATGTTATGGAATCCATAACCCAAATGACGAAGCCAGAGATCAGGTTTGATGTTCTGGAAAATGAGCACTTTCGAACAAATAAGGGAGTGCTTCCCAACGTATTAATGCTTGAAGAATCTGAACATCATATCAAATTGGGTAATCAAGTTCTACAATCAGAAAAGGTTCCTCTACTGGATAGCAGACAACAAACTTGTGATGTTTTGCCTTCAGATGTTTCACATAGCCTTCAACTCAAACATAGTGAAACCCATATGATCATATCTGATGCTCATCCCTTCACAAATGCAATTAAGGGGAAAGGTTGTATTAGCAGGCGCCAAAAGAGAACCAGATCAATTTCAATATAAAGTAACTCAATCTCAATTTCCTTCATTATCTGTGTCTCTACCCTCTAACATCTCAGCAGCAGTTATGTTATTAAGAAAGTGCGAAAGTGAATCTCATTCCAAGGTGCTTGTTTGTAGAGTTCCCAACAGGTATGCATATGGACACTTGGTTTGTTGGCGGGGATCGATATTGGCAAACAATACAGCGTTTCCTAGTGAGAGAGCTTCCAAAAAATTGAAGGAAATGAAGAAGGATCAAGAGATGGCTGGAAATTAAGTGGGGCAAGCAATGAAATTGTCAAAATTGGAATGCTTGTATCATCTGGCCAAAGCACTAGGATTTGTGTACACTAATTTTTCTTGGATATCAGTTCATGTTCTCGAGTTTATGTATTCTAAATCATTCTCGATGAACTTCCTAGTATATGAGATTTATGTCCTGTTATTGCTGCAGTGTTCTCATGTAGGTTTTAACTGGAATTTAATTTCTGTTAGGACATACTGAAAATTAGTATTCATCTTTTAACTAATATGGCAGAACATTACTTGGTTGGTCTGGTAAATTTTCTGCTACGTGCTTTGGACATCATCCTCCTTGATGCCTTTGGGGACTTGGATTTTGCATGATGTTGATCAGCTATCAAAGCTCTAAAAACTTGAAGAAAAAAGAGTTGTTAGGTCATTAACAGGGTCTTAAAATCATACAGAAGCATCATTCAGCCATTGGAAAATTGGTGAATTGGATGAAGCAGTGGATGGGGATGCTTCCATCTTTGGGAGTTATAACACTTTGGCTGCAACCAATCTTTCTGCTGGTGCTATTTATTTGGAATGCAAAAATTACTGAGAATTCTGCTCAGTTTTTCCTGTTTTGGGTTATTGAAGTAAAATGCATACCACGAGCTGATGGAGAGGAATTTTTGAAAAAAAAAAAGGTTTTTGTTCCTAATATATCCATATACAAAAACCTCTCTCAGTTTTGCAAAATATGTCAAGGTGTGAAAGATCCAATTTAATATTTGCAGCCTATTTTTCAGGGATTTTAAATAGTTAATATTTTCTTGTTTTAGTGTTCATTTTACGGGGCAGATTCTGATATATTGGAGATGAATTTTTAAAAACCAAGAAAGGTTTTTGTCCATCACGGACCCATTCACAAAAACCTCTCTCATTTGTTACACAGGTGTCACGAATTGAGAGTTATGGAATCTTATTTGACACCTATTTTCCAGAAATTCGCCATATTTGCCAGGAATCCGATTTGCTATTTTTAGTCAATTAGTTGAATTAGTTAGTTAATGTAACTGCTGGGTAGTTTCAATTTCGACCTAATGAAGGGGAGATAGAACTACTTCTTTGTAATTATAAAAGAGAGACAAAGGGACAGAAGAGGGGTTCTACTTTTTGGCTGGCTTAAGGAGGTCTGTGACTTGTTTGTGAGCTAAGTATTATAATTCTCATGTGTATTTGCTGAATAGAATTATGAAATATATGGTCCTTTACACCCTTCAGACTGTGTTTGGCTTCATTGTTTAACTTGTTTAGTTACATGATTGAGAAAATCATTGCTGGTTTATGGTTTCTTTGTTGGTAATGCTTGTCAATTGTTGAATGAACTTCAAGCTTATGTTCTGTTGGATACTGGTGATTATATTGTGCATCTCTGTTCACTTTTGCTTATGATTTAGTTCTTGTTT
>LPNX010781806.1:140505-182762 GCA_001517045.1 Pseudotsuga menziesii
CTATTGTCACCCCTTTCTCTTTCTAAGGAGAAAAAACAAAATCTGTCTTGACAAATTGATTGGCGACTCCACTATTTCAAGATGCAGAGGCCGATGTCCATGGAAGCTATTCTAGCTCGAAGGTTTGCACCTTTCAATTTTTCTGATATTCCAAGTTTTCCAAATCCAGTACCTATTATGGATGTTTGGGGAGATTGTCTTCCACATTTTAGAGAAAGCAAAGAGGATAATCCATCAGATCACCTCATCAAATTTCATCAATGTATGGTCCAGTTAAATATCCAGCATGAAGATGTTCATGTATTCACTTGAACAAGATGCACGAGATTGGTATTTTTCTCTTCTCGCTGCTAGCATCTCCTCACTAAAAGAATTCAACACATGTTTTCGAAAACATTGTAAGTATTTGTTCTCAGCTGAACTCCTTTTAAAAGATTGTTGTGAGTAGGCTGATTTTTATCATACAATTTCTGATTTAAAAAATCATGATGATGAGTACAATCAAGGGTTCAAAACATGTCATGAAGAAGTTGAAGTTTTAGAATTTGTTGGAGATGAAAAGGTAACATTTTCAGATACTGCTGTCAAGGAAGAATGCCATGATCATTATGATAATCAAGTTGTTGTTTTAGGTCAGTTTGAGGATTATTCAAGTGATAAGATCAGTAGAGATAGTTTGGAACATTCTCATAATAATTTCAACAGCCTTAATAACCGTTTGAATGCTAATCCATTTGAAGATCAATCTCTAGTTCAACAAACTGTTGAAAACCATTATTGTGTTAAAGATCAGCTTTGTATTGAAGAAAAAGATGAACCTTTAGCATCATCATTCAAAATTTCTCAGAATACTCTTTGTTATGATGAAGAGATTAGGGTTCCAAGACAAGAATTCTGTGATGAATTAGATTCTATTCCTTTTGCTTTTGATACTAAATTCGATGAAGGCCAGGTTGTTCACATTTTTTTAGAAGTTACTCATATTCATAGTTATGATAAATTTGTTGTTCAAAATCATTATGAAGATGCTCTAATTTTTAATAAATATGATGATGAAATTGAAAATAAAGACCCAAAAATCTGTGAGGTGTGTGATATGTCACAATCTGATCAGCAGATTCAAGAATGCATTCAGTCTATTATCCTTGAACAGCAAAAGCCAATGCATGATAGTCATTCATTTGAAGACAGTGGGGAAAAGGAGGTTCAGCTTATTAACATTATTAATGATACTATCCAAAACAATCTGGAGCAAATTCAGGCTGATCCTGATGTCTTTTATCGCCAATGCCTGATTGATATTCATGGAACAAAATATTCTTATGGACAGATTGTCTTTTTCATAGAGCAAGAAAAGGTAACTTATGGAAATTTTTATGATCCAGTAGCAGATTACTTAGAGTCAATACCAGGTTATAAATATGTTATTTCAGAGACACTATTTGATGAAAGTGGGTATAAGTTGTTAAATCTCTGTTCTTCATGTTTTCCAATATTTCTGATTATATATATATTTGGAGTTGGAAAAAAGTTTTGGTGGGTTGATTAAATTTTTTCTTGGTTACATTGGAAATGGGATTTCAATTTGATTCAGTAGATGGAAGGTTCCTCATAGAAAGAGATTTGATTTTCATTGTATATATCAGTGTGTGAAGGATTGAATAAAGACTCCATAGCCCAATGGATGTTTTGCAGAAAAGAAGGCACTGGTCTACAGGTTCTTAAAGCCTCACGGGGAGGACTTCATCCCGCAGCTAGAGCCAGATGTTAAGTCGTGAACTTGTTTTCTTTAATTTTATATTTTGATTGTCATTTTTATTTTAAGTTTGCTCATTTGCTTAAGTCTGCTCTTTTACTTACTTTAGAAAAAATTTGGTTTTGAGTGAAATTTTCGAGTTTTGCCTTTAAATTTTTATTTTTTTTGTTTCTTTAGGTTCTGAAGGGTTCTAAAGGTTTTATATGGATTAATTGGTTCACAAATAACACCATGATCAAAGTTTACCATAAAAACCTCATTCAAAATGGAATTAATGGCCAAAAAGTGCCAAAATTGGTTTTAAAATATTCCTGTAGCGCAACGGCCAAAAAATTACACTGCGGCGCTACAGGAAAATCGTTTTTTGCCAGAATGGTCATTTTTTAGTCCGATTTTTTGGGGTTTTCGTTCCTAAAGTGTTAAATAAATCATTGGTCACGTTTGATATATGTTTTGCCAAGTTTTTTTTATGTAAACAAGTGTCTAGTATCATGTGAGGGAGATTCTGGCAACTGGATGCAAATTTCTAGCAAATGATGAGAGTGAGCGAAATAAGGCAAGATTTTCGGGGAAGATGTTCTAAATTAAATATTATGAAGCTGGACGGGAATGAGGAAGCAGGAAATAAGACTGAGCCATTTTACAAACGTAAAAAGAAGCCAACGGAGGAGGTTATGGAATCGATGGACTTGGAGAACGATCTTTCACTTGCAGTTGATTTTCCAAGTCTGCCTGCAAGCCTAGAACACGAAGGCCGGAAACCGTTCAAGATTGATTTGAGTTCAATTGATTCAACACTGGATCATGCAATCACCGAAGATGGTTCAACTATGAACAGTGATGTACACAAAGATTATAACTGCTTGCAAGATGTTAATGTGTTTTCTCAAGCTGCTAATCAAAGAACACTACTACAAAAAAATCGAGGAACAAAAATCATCCAATTTACCTCCAAGAGAAACAAATCTGGAAAATCTACCTATACAGGGGAGTGACAGAGAAATAAGTGGCAATTCCTCCAATGAGGAGCTTCCTTCTAATGATAAAAGTACATTATCACGAGATGGGAAAAGGTCGAAGGAAGAAAAGTTTACTGTGGATATTTCCAGTAACTGTCTAGGTCATGTTATGGAATCCATAACCCAAATGAAGAAGCCAGAGATCAGCCTTGATGTTTTGGAAAATGAGCACTTGCGAACAAATAAGGGAGTGCTTCCCAACGTATTAATGCTTGAAGAATCTGAACATCATATCAAATTGGGTAATCAAGTTCTACAATCAGAAAAGGTTCCTCTACTGGATAGCAGACAACAAACTTGTGATGTTTTGCCTTCAGATGTTTCGCATAGCCTTCAAGTCAAACATAGTGAAACACATATGATCATATTTGATTCTCATCCCTTGACAAATGCAATTAAAGGGAAAGGTTGTATTAGCAGGTGCCAAAAGAGAACCAGATCAATTTCAATATAAAGCAACTCAATCTCAATTTCCTTCATTATTTGTGTCTCTACCCTCTAACATCTCAACAGCAGTTATGTTATTAAGAAAGCACAAAAGTGAATCTCATTCCACTGCATATAACAGTTATGATGCATGTAATGCATCCATTTAGCAAGGGGCACCAGAAACTTGTAGCCCATTAATCTCCCTCTCTCAGGAAGCATCTGAGATTTCACAAAATTTCAAACAAGCAGAATATGTTGGCCAAAGATCATTGAGCATCAGTAGTTCTTCTCAGTCACCTATGCATGAGGAGATCAAAGGCCTGGTTCATCAGGCTTCTACTCGAATGCAGAGGTCCAACAATTTTATTTCTCCAAGAAAATGCGGGCAATATAGTTCACCGGCTAGAGTTCATTCGCATTTTGTTACAAAAATTGAAATGCAATGTTTTTATGCTTTCTTACAGAGGATATGGAGCAAGTGATGGCAGCCCATCTCAACATGGTATCATCAAAGATGCAGAAGTAGCATCACAACATCTACTCCAAAGGACTGACATTGATACATCAAGAATAGTTGTCTTTGGGAGATCTTTGGGAGGAGTTGTTGGAGCAGCACTTGCCAAAAATAATCCTGAAAAGTTTTCTGCATTGATTCTGGAAAATACTTTTACATCTGTGCTGGACATGGCTGGAGTTTTGTTACCTTTTCTGAAATGGTTTATAGGAGGCACTGATTCAAAGGGTCCAAGGATTTTAAATTGTCTGGTTCGTTCTTCGTGGAGTACAGTTGATCTTATAGATCAGATTGAACAACCTATTTTATTTCTATCTGGCTCCAAGGATGAGATGGTTCCACCATCACACATGCACAGGCTGTATGAAAGAGTCAAACACAATCCAAGGTGCTTGTTTGTAGAGTTCCCAACAGGTATGCATATGGACACTTGGTTTGTTGGCGGGGATCGATATTGGTAGACAATACAGCGTTTCCTAGTGAGATAGCTTCCAAAAAACTAAAGGAAATGAAGAAGGATCAAGAGATGGCTGGAAAATAAGTGGGGCAAGCAATGAAATTGTCAAAATTAGAATGCTTGTATCATCTGGCCAAAGCACCAGGATTTGTGTACACTAATTTTTCTTGGATATCAGTTCATGTTCTCGAGTTTATGTATTCTAAATCATTCTCGATGAACTTCCTAGTATATGAGATTTATGTCCTGTTATTGCTGCAGTGTTCTCATGTAGGTTTTAACTGGAATTTAATTTCTGTTGGGACATACTGAAAATTAGTATTCATCTTTTAACTAATATGGAAGAACATTACTTGGTTGGTCTATTAAATTTTCTGCTACGTGCTTTGGACATCATCCTCCTTGATGCCTTTGGGGACCTGGATTTTGCATGATGTTGATCAGTTGTCAGAGCTTTGAAAACTTGAAGAAAAAAGAGTTGTTAGGTCATTAACAGGGTCTTAAAATCATACAGAAGCATCATTCAGCCATTGGAAAACTGGTGAAGTGGATGAAGCAGTGGATGGGGATTCTTCCATCTTTGGGAGTTATAACACTTTGGCTGCAACCAATCTTTCTGTTGGTGCTATTTATTTGGAATGCAAAAATTACTGAGAATTCTGCTCATTTTTTCATGTTTTGGGTTATTGAAGTCAAATGCATACCACGAGCTAATGGAGAGGAATTTTTGAAAACAAAAAGAGGTTTTTGTTAATAAGATAGCCATATACAAAAACCTCTCTCATTTTTGAAAAATATTTCAAGGTTTGAAATATCCAATTTAAGCTTTGCATCCTATTTTTCAGAGATTTTAAATATTTAATATTTTCCTGTTTTAGTGTTCGTTTTGCGGGGCAGATTCTGATCTATTGGAGATGAATTTTTAAAAACAAAGAGAGGTTTTTGTCCATCACGGACCCATTCACAAAAACCTCTCTCATTGTTTACACAAGTGTCACGAATTGAGAGTTATGGAAGCACTATGGAAGCTTCGTTGACACCTATTTTCCAGAAATTCGCCATATTTGCCAGGAATCCGATTTGCTATTTTTAGTCAATTAGTTGAATTAGTTAGTTAATGTAACTGCTGGGTAGTTTCAATTTCGACCTAATGAAGGGGAGATAGAACTACTTCTTTGTATTATAAAAGAGGGACAAAGGGACAGAAGAGGGGTTCTACTTTTTGGCTTGCTTAAGGAGGTATGTGACTTGTTTGTGAGCTAAGTATTATAACTCTCATGTGTATTTGCTGAATAGAATTATGAAATATATGATCCTTTACACCCTTCAGACTGTGTTTGGATTCATTGTTTAACTTGTTTAGTTACATGATTGAGAAATTCATTGCTGGTTTATGGTTTCTTTGCTGGTAATGCTTGTCAATTGTTGAATGAACTTCAAGCTTATGTTATGTTGGATACTGGTGATTATATTGTGCATCTCTGTTCACTTTTGCCTATGATTCAGTTCTTGTTTAGCTCATGAATTTATTCCCTTCAGTCACAAAATTTTACAACCAAGAAAACATTTCAGAAACCCTAAACCTAGTTTACTTTATTAAGTTTTATTTGAGATTGTGTTGGCTTGTTTCTTTAGCCTTGGAAACAATTTCTGGCAAAAACAGGGACATGAGGGAGGATTCCTTGGGCTTTAGTGGGGTGTCCATCATAAGCCCGCAGAGTCGTGGAAGATGGTTCCAGAGTTGGTGATCCAAGATTTTGCCACACCAAGGTAGACATGACGCACGTGGATGCCCCCTCATCCACTATGCATCTATGCACAACCAAGTTCTGGATGGATACCAAGATTTGGAATGCGATAGTGGAGGGCATGTGTGGTTCTCTATTTTCTATATCAAAGGTTATCAGATTGGAATTGGAGGGGTCTACTGCCCCTAGAGCGGATAGTAGGGCTTTCCGCTGCATTGGGCATGTTTTAAGTACCTCAAGAGCGGACATGGCAGTTGGCGTTTGGGCCAAATCATCCACTACGCTATAGCTAACTGCAGCTCTGGCTATGGCGTTATTGGTGATTATATGTATGGGGGGGCGCGGGAATGGGGGTAACTGGAGAGGTAGGTTGGTTGTCTTAGATGTAGATGTTGCTGATGATTCAACATGTTTGGTAGTGGTACCGTATTGGTTTCGTCTAGTCTATAAGTTGACCTCTTCAGTGGTCATGGTCATCAGGTGGTGGACACCTGTTTCGGCTGTGCGTGGTGCCCCAGGAGCGTTGGGAGTAGCCTGGGGAGGAGTGGCAGTTGCCACCAACCCTTGGACTGGTATTGGGTTTTGAAGCACCATGGGAGGAGGTCCTTGTGGTGTCGGGTTGGGTTGTGCTTGGTTTGTAGCATTGGCAGCCTGTTGGGCCTCGTTTCGAATGGCCTGCTTCGTGCAGCCCATGAGGGGACACTCGAATGTATAGTTCCCATAGACCTCATAGAGTGTGCATGGTTGGTTTGTGTGCAATGGGGCATTGCGCCTTGGTGAATTTTGTCTCGGGGGATTTTGGGCTGGATGGTTTACTGCGACATTGTTGGGAGGATTCGGTTGTTGAGCGCCTCCTTACAGTTGGTTGTTGCCCTGGTTATGGGGCCGGTTATTTCTAACTTGCCCTTATTGATTGTTTGGGGCAGGCTGGTTGGGATGGTTTTGTTATGCAAACACTTGTCCCAACGGAGCGGGTGGAGCGGGTGGAGCGGGGGAGGGGGCTTGAACTTGTTGCACTAGTGGTGCATAGTAGATTTGTGGCGGTGGCGGTGCCATGAATGTGGGCATTTTCCCCACATACTGTTGTGCTAGCCAAGCCATAGCTTGAGCCTGCTGCGGTGGTGCAGGTTGTGCATAGGAATTTGTCGCTCCGGACTGAGACATCATTCTAGCATAGTCCGAAGCTTGGTTTTGGTAAGCAACATTAGCAATGTTGCTTGGTTATGGTGCAACGGCAGGTGGTGTCGGTCAAGGCGATGGTTGTTGAGAGACTGACCCTATAATGCCATCTGCTGTGTGGGATGCCCCCAGTGCGTCGTGGTAAGAGGTACTTGGATGGGGAGCATCTGGGATGATGATATACAAGTATCCCGACTGGGCGTAGATGAGGTCAAATTGTTGGGCCTTCAATATGGCCTCTTCTTCGGATTAGGGACATTTAGATGCGATGTCCTTTGCGATGGGCGGGAGAAAAGTCTTGAGGAACCAATCTAAGAAGATCCTGTCATCAAGTTGGATCTTGCACAAGCTGCAACGCTGCCGCCGCTCATGGATATGATCAGTGATGTGAGTGGCAGTGTTTTGACGACAGGATAGCAGGATCTCCACCCCCTCGTCATATCTGTCCTGGAGCTAGAAATACTACAGGAACATAAAGGCTAGGGAGTTGAAGTCGAGGTACTTGGCTTGTGGCAGCTCAATGTACCATTTGGTTGCGGCACTTGTAAGGGTGCGTTGGAATAGCCTTAGTCTGATGGAGTCTTCTATGATGCTATTGGAGGAGCACCATAGATGGAATGTCATTATATGATTTTGGGGACATTCCCCTACTTTGCCTTCAAACTTTGGGATGTCTTAGGGCAGCTTAGTTGGCATGGGTGGCCAAAAAGCTAAGTGACGGATGGGGTCATTCCTCAATCTTGCCAAGTTAGGCAAGTTCAAACGAGCCATGAATGGCAGATCTGACCCCAAATTGATGTGGGATGGGGCTGCAATGGGGGTGGGGTTTGCAGGTGCATAATGCATCTGCACAGCTGGGGGTGCTTGTGGTGGCACCATGGCAGATGGGCCAATGCCCCCAAGTGTTGTGGGTGGGAAGGTGTGGGTGGCGGGGGCATTTCCCCCCTGTATGGCAGTAGGGGAAATGTGGATGGTTGGTGCACTGCCCCCCTGCGTGGCAGGTGGGACAATGTGTGTGGAGGGGCCACTGCCGCCATGTGTGGCCACTGGACCAGCTTGGATGGTCACTATGGGTGGTGGCAATTGGATAATGACAGTCTGCATGACTATGCTTGTGCCTCTTGCCACATTGTGGGTGACTGGTTGTGATGTGTACATGGGTCCACTTGCTAAGGTTAGACCAGAAAATGGATCCGGGTTTGTAGCAGCCATGGGGTTGGATGGTGGGGTGTGGAGGTCTAGTTCAGACTGATATGGGTCTGAATCCAAATTAGAGCCTGTGTGGCCCTCTGATGGTGTAGGAGATCGCTAAGAACGGCTATGACGGTGCCGACTGAGTGTTCCAAATGGTGGTGGTTCACCTCTTAGGCATCAGGAAGATCGTGGAGGATCAATTTTGTTGGCTTGTGTGTATGAAACTGGTGGGTATGAAATTTGGACCCCGGTTTCATTGGCTTCCTACTGGCTAAAGTTGGTCTCTCGACCACCAAGACTGCCAGAAGACAGCGCTTGGCTTGTTCCTCACGGGTAACTCTACACAATCGGAAGGGGTCGTTGCTCGTTTCGCTTGGCAATTCCTCTCAATGGCTAGCTACTTTGGGGTTCCTGTGGTACTCCTCACAATGAGTTTCTGGGCAAAGCCCAAGTACTTCCCATAGTTGTAGTAGTCAGGGACTTATGTCCTCAAAGACCTCAGAGTTGGTTGAATTTAGTGTAAATTTGGTAACTTTTAAGGCTCACTCAGTGTCATGAACTGAGTTGGGTTAATTATGTGGTATGGTGTGTTGGTTTGCTTGCTTGTTCTGGTATTTGGTTTGCAAAAATGTAAACAGAAACTTGTAAGCAAATATGGTGATTAACCCTAAATTGTTGGCCTAACTTAGTGTCTACCTCTCAGTGGTATTCTTCTTCAACCAAGAGAAGGTGTTAGGCTCTCAACACAATGGGACTAAGCCCATCCGTAGATCCTCAGGTCACCTCCCAAGTGCTAGGTTGGTAAAGCAGGGAGGACGCTTAGCGTCATGAGAATCCATCCTTCTCTACCCCTCGTACCTTCCAGGTCACCTGGTTTTAGTGGTTTTGGAAAAATGCCATGGAGTGCCTAGATCTATACGGGTTGTCCCTTCGTCGTATCCCATAATACCCTAAAGGGTGATGACTGGGTAGAGGAGGAAGGGGGCAGCAAAATAGTTGATTTTAAGTTGATTTTAGTTAGACTAGGTTCATTTTATTAAACCATAATGATTTAATTAACATTTACATATTGTTCATGAAATAAAATGCAGAAAATAAAAACAAAAAATGTAATTAAAAAGCCCAAAAATGGGTCGCGCACCTGTAAAAGTCCCATTTTTGTGAATTGGATTCTGATCAAACTATGAGGAATTACCTCAAATAGTTGAAAACCCACTTCGAAAATGGGCCCTTTTATCCCTAACCATAGGTAGATGTTAGTGTTAACCTTGAATTGAGATCGAGTCAAAGGTGGTTAGGTCTAGCACATGGTTTGGGCACATGGTTTGTTGTAGCCCATGGTATTGTCCCATGGTATTGCATGTGTTAACCTTGACTTGAGATCGAGTCAAAGGTGGTTAGGTCTAGCACATGGTTTGGGCACATGGTTTTGTTGTAGCCTATGGTATTGTCCCATGGTATTGCATGTGATTAAGCCTTTATAAGGCTTGAGGAGGCTCCATTGTAATTGTACTGGATGTGTGTACTGTATTGTACTGGAAGAGAGACTGTGAGAGCGTGAAGAGGAAGTGCAGCGGTTTTGTTGCAGGGTGTATCCCTTCATCTTTCTGGACTACAATAAAAGGACTGGAAAATTTCTTTGTGGACGTAGCTCATCGTTTGGGTGAACCACGTTATATCTGTGTCTCTATGTACTATTTTAATTTGTTTTGCATCTTTTTTATTGATTTAACTGTATATCTGTTATTGCTCTGCGGTCCTGTTTTCCTAACAATTGGTATCAGAGCCAAAAGGTCTATTTGGTTTGTAAACTCATAGGAAAGAAGGGTTCCTGGTTCGAGTGGGAGCAATGGCGGAAGAAGGAAAGTTTAGGGTCGATAAATTTAATGGCCAAAACTATCGGTTATGGAAGATGCAAATGGAGGACTATCTGTACCAGAAAGATCTGTACCTGCCATTGGGCGGAAAAGCAAAATAGCCAGTGGCTATGAAGGATGAAGAATGGGAGGTTCTTGACAGAAAGGCACTAGGAACAATACGGCTGTGCCTGGCTTCGTCGGTGGCCTTCAATATTTTGAAATAAATAACAACATAGGGTGTGATGAGCGCATTGAGTAAGCTCTACGAAAAACCCTTGGCTTCTAACAAGGTATTTTTAATGAAGCATTTATTTAATATGAAGATGTCGGAAAGTGGATCTGTTGCTAACCATGTAAATGAGTTTAATACACTTACCAATCAGTTAAGTTCTGTAAAAGTGAACTTTGATGATGAGGTTAGGGCTCTTCTAATCTTGTGCTCATTGCCAGAAAGCTAGAATAGCTTGGTCATGGATGTAAGTAACTCTGTCCCTAGTTCAAACACTCTTAAGTTTGATGATGTTGTTAGTGTTATTCTTAGCGAGGAAATGCGAAGGAAAAGCACAGGTGAGACATCAAGTAATGCGTTGACCATGGAGAGCAGAGGGAGACAAAAAGAGAGAGAAAGGAGCCCAGGAAATCGCGGCAAGTCTAAAAAGGGAAGATCCAAGTCTAGGTTTAAAAAAATAGAATGTTGGAACTGCGGTAAGAAAGGACATCTAAAGAAAGACTGCAGAGCACCAAATAAGAAAGGTGAGAGGCAGCAAGAGACTACCCAAGAAGATAATGTAGCAGGTGATGTGTTACAAGATGATTTGATTCTTGCATTAGATAATACTAGTGATTACTGGGTAGTAGATTCAGGGGATTCATGTCATGCTACACCCCATAGGAAATTCTTTTATGATTATGTTCAAGGTGATTTTGGGCATGTGTTATTGGGGGATGATGAACCATGTAAAATTGTTGGAAAGGGTAAGGTACGGATCAAACTAAATAATGGAAATGACTAGTTGCTAAAGGATGTAAGGCACATTCCTGCTATGAAAAGAAATATGATCTCAACAGGGTAGTTGGGAGATGGCGGCTGTTTGTCTACATTTGGAGAAACGTGGTGGAAGGTCACTAAAGGATCAATGGTAATTGAAAAAGGAGATAGGATAGATACATTATGTTTATGTCCTCATAACACTGATTATTCTATTTATGTAGCTTCCACAGAAACAGGTGCAGCATTGTGGCATCATAGGCTTGGCCACATGAGTGAGAAGGGGATGCAAATTCTCCACTCAAGGAAACTGCTTCCAGATCTGAAGCAAGTAAGTTTGGAATTTTGTGAGAACTGTGTTTATGGAAAATAGAAGAGAGTTATATTTCTCAGGGTTGGGAAACAAAAGAAGAGTGAAAAGTTAGAGCTTGTCCATACAAATGTATGGGGACCAGCTCAGGTACAATCTCTTGGTGGCTCTCATTATTATGTTACTTTTATTGATGATGCAACTAGAAAAACTTGGGTTTATTGCATTAGAAAAAAATCTGATGTGTTTGATACTTTTAAGAAGTGGAAATCTTTGGCTGAGAATGAGACAGGAAAAAGGTTGAAATGTCTCAGATCTGATAATGGAGGCGAGTACTGCAGCAAGGAGTTTGACAGTTACTGTTCATACAATGGGATTCGCAGAGAGAAGACAGTCCCTGGAACACCCCAAGAAAATGGTGTGTCAGAAAGGATGAACAGAATGATCATGGAGCGTGCAAGGTATATGAGATTGCATGCAGGGTTGCCCTTACAGTTTTGGGTTGATGCTATAAACACTACAGTTTATTTAATAAACAGAGGGCCTTCAAGTGCTTTGGATGGTGGAATTCCAGAGGAGGCATGGACAGGTAAACAGGTAAAATACTCATTTCTGAGAACTTTTGGTTGTGAAGCATTTGTCCATATTGATAAAGATGATAGAACAAAGCTTGAGGCTAAATCCAAGAAATGTACTTTTATTGGATACGGGGTTGATGATTTTGGTTATCGCTTATGGGATCTTAAAAATCTCAAAATAATTAGGAGTAGAGATGTAGTATTCAATGAAAAGGTCATGTACAAATATTAGTTGCAGGGAAAGAAAGAAGAAAAGTAAAACACAGAGTACACAGTGCTTGATGAAATCAAAGAAAATGAAGTTCCAAAAGCACCAGAAAATCAAGAGCAGCAGCAAGTACCTGAAACTCCTGCAACTGTAAGAAGGTCTACCAGGTTAAGTAGACCCCCTGAATGATTCTCTCCTTCACTGTATTATTTATTGATGACTGATTCTGGTGGGCCAGAATGTTTTGAAGAAGAGCTTGTATGGCCTGAAGCAAGCTCCAAGGCAGTGGTATTTAAAATTTGATAAGTTTATGACAGAACAAGGTTATGATAGATGTCATTCTGACCACTGTGTTTATTTCAAGAAGCTAGATAACGGAAGATATATTATCTTGTTATTGTATGTGGATGACATGCTTGTTGCAGAGTCTAACATGCAGGATATAAATGTGCTCAAAAGAAAACTAGCTAAATCATTTGCGATGAAGGATTTGGGTGCTGCAAAGCAAATCCTTGGTATGAGAATAACAAGAGACGGGAAAAATCACAAATTGACATTGTCTCAAGGTGAGTACATAGAAAAGGTGTTGCAGAGGTTTAGAATGCAGAATGCAAAACCAGTCAGCACACCTTTGGCAAGCCATTTCAAACTAAGCAAGCATATGTGTCCAGAGACACAGGAAGAGATAGATTACATGTCCAAGATTCCCTATTCATCATAAGTTGGGAGCTTGATGTATGCCATGGTGTGCACAAGACCAGATATTGCACATGCAGTGGGAGTTGTGAGCAGGTATATGAATAATCCAGGTAAAGAGCATTGGAAAGTAGTACAGTGGATTCTCAGGTATTTGAGAGGTACCACTTCTCATGCATTATGTTTTGGAGGTTCAGACACGGTTCTACAGGGATATGTTGATGCAGATATGGCTGGTGATAAAGATAGCAGGAGGAGCACCATAGGGTATGTGTTCACTGTAGGTGGAACAGCAGTAAGTTGGATTTCAAAACTGCAACAAGCTGTTGCACTTTCAACAACAAAAGCAGAGTATGTTGCTGCTACAGAGGCTAGTAAGGAGATGATTTTGTTGCAGAGGTTCATGGAAGAATTGGGTAAGAAACAGGAGAATAGTAGGTTGTACAGTGACGGCCAGAGTGCCATTCATCTTGCAAAGAACTCTATCTTTCATTCAAGAACTAAACATATAGAACTCAAGTACCACTTCATAAGATCTGTTCTAGATGAAGAACTGTTAAAAGTGGAAAAGATTCACACTAGCCAGAATCCTGCAGACATGTTGACAAAGGGAGTAACCAGAGAGAAACTGAGTTTTTGCTCGGTTTCTGTTGGCCTTAAATCATGAAGGTGAAAAGAATAAATTTGCCAAGTCTAAGGTCCAGCAAGTGCAGCAGCGGTAGAGTTGCTGTGATTAGTCACCATGAAGGCACATGAAAAAAATGTAATGGAGTGGTTTGCATGTAAATGGGCATATGGTTGTAAGACCTGGTAAGGCATGCATACCCTTGGTAGCTCACCGGTAAAGTTGGGAGATAGACCTAGGTGATAGGGAGGTGTATGTAAGATTCATCGGTAAATATTTGAGGGGAGTTGGTGATTACTCCAAGTCAACTTTAAAGCGGGGATTGTTAGTGTTAACCTTGACTTGAGATCGAGTCAAAGGTGGTTAGGTCTAGCACATGGTTTGGGCACATGGTTTGTTGTAGCCCATGGTATTGTCCCATGGTATTGCATGTGTTAACCTTGACTTGAGATCGAGTCAAAGGTGGTTAGGTCTAGCACATGGTTTTGGCACATGGTTTTGTTGTAGCCCATGGTATTGTCCCATGGTATTGCATGTGATTAAGCCTTTATAAGGCTTGAGGAGGCTCCATTGTAATTGTACTGGATGTGTGTATTGTATTGTACTGGAAGAGAGACTGTGAGAGCGTGAAGAGGAAGTGCAGCGGTTTTGTTGCAGGGTGTATCCCTTCATCTTTCTGGACTGCAATAAAAGGACTGGCAAATTTCTTTGTGGACGTAGCCCATCGTTTGGGTGAACCACGTTATATCTGTGTCTCTCTATACTGTTTTAATTTGTTTTGCATCTTGTTTATTGATTTAACTGTATATCTGTTATTGCTTTGCGGTCCTGTTTTCCTAACAGTAGATTCACAAATGGCTCAACTGTTTGGGCAGAAAACGAGCCTGAACACAGGTGAATTTTCAAAAATTCAGTTCGATCGTTTTGCACAGTTGAGTGATTTGCAAACCATGAATGGCCAACAGTAACTGGTACTGTGGCCAAATGGGCTTGGATTGGCCTTGAGGAGGTTCAGCAATAACTAGAAATTTAAATAAACAAGAATCTAACATGGATTTAACATGAAATTTCTGAAAAAAATAGGGCAAAAATTTTAAAAACTTGAGAATAAAAAGTTTGGCCCAGGGATCCTGTGGGATCGACCTAGCAGAGTTGCTAGTTTTTTAACAGGGATTTCTCCTTGCTACAGGGCAGGAATGGCTCCCTTCCATCTATAGGATGGAAGGGTAGGTTCCTGTGTAGAAATACAGAAAAGAAAAGCGGGATTGAAACTAGACAGAAATAAAAGAAAAGATGGAACCCCTCTGCACACAAGGTTATGGGTTAAAGACCTCTGAGACCCCACATACAACAATGGAGACCTACAAGAACATGTTAGGCCATAAATCTGCAAGCAACTAGATGTTAGAAAAACTCAAAAAAACAAAATAAAACAAACATTATACCTCTTGATGGAAATGGGCCACCATGCCTTAGCTTAGAGAAGCACCTCTCTCTTGGCAATGGGGGAGCTATGGCTCAAGGGGAAGATTGATGAGAGGGAGTGTGGGTAGCTTGAGAGGAAAATGGCCTCAAGGCATCCACTTGGGCAACATAACAGTATGCAAGGGAGGAATGTTTTGAGAGTGACCCCCCACCCTCCTTTTATAGTTTTTCCAAGGGATTTTAGGGTTTTAAGCCCTTGGTAAAGGCTTTAGCCCCTTCCACCCTAACTTTAGCCCCTTTCAAGGTTTTAGCCACTTTTTTAGGGCTTTAGCTCCTGGGGGTCTACTTTGGGCTCTTTTTTGGGGTTTTTAGCCATTTCCTTCATCCTTGGGCTCCTTTGGAGGTGTGGGGGTCAAATGGAAGGTCATGGAAGGTCTTATGGAGTGAAATGAGTGTTGTGAGGTGGTGTCCTTAGGTGGTGTAGGCCATTGAGAGCTGTGTGGGGGATTTTTGGGTTAACAATAGTTTTCTTTATAAGCATGAATTAGCATAAGTATTTTCACTGTTAGTTTGATTACTTAATAAGTTTACTTACTTTCCTTCATGCATCTTGTTTCCATATGCACAAAATCAACTGATATCTAGATCATTTAGGCCACTTTCTACAGTTTTCTATATACATATTTCCATTCATACCGCCTATTCAGCCTTTCATTCAGACCATCTATTCAGTCTGTTATACAATCTTTCATTCAGCCTTCGATGTTCCCATTTTGTTTTAAGCTCGTTTAAAGGCTCTAATTCTTTGGCTTTTGAATTATGTTTTGTTTTGGTAATTAGATCATGGTTATATTTACCATTAAAACCTTATATTAGACTATTTGAAGTATTTACCAAGTTCCATCCTTACCTTTCACCTTCTCTTACCTTAGTATGCTTTGAATTATTCTATGTTTTGTTTCTTTGGTTTCTGATCTTCTCACTTCTTACTGCTATAACGTTTGATAAGTATATCTCCAATCTAGTTTACCTTTGTGTATATCTTTGTGTTTAGAGGAGCTTCCTTATTAAGTTTTCTACTTTCTTTCCTTATTAAGTTTTATTTATTAAGTTTTCTACTTGCTTCCTTATTAAGTTTTCTACTTGCTTCTTCCATTAAGTTTTTACTTGTTTATACGTTAGATTTTCCCTTACATCTATTTCATATAAGAATGATTTATTTATAAAAGTAATCCTTAAAAATAATATTGTTTCTTGATAGATTAGTTGTTTATAACATCTTCCTTAATTAAAGAGTCATTTGCTTATGGAATAAATCACCATGTTTACCATCACCGGTAATTGGACATTCCTTAGTCTGCACATATTTGTAGAAGTTAAATTAGCTTTAATCCCATTCAGTTTCTTTACTTATTTTGAAATCCATTTTGACACTACTCCTTCTCTAGTTCTGATCACAATGAATGCATATCCTCAGAACCCCCAAGGAGAGTGGAACTAGATAGTTTAGTTTAACCGTTATGTACATTTGTTAGTTGCATGTATAGTTTAGTTGTTGAAGTTCGTAAAGTATATCCAATTGTTGTAATATTGTTTCTAATATTATAATTCCTTATATAGTTAGTTTCTGAAGTTGTTTATGAAGATTTCTAATTCTTAGATTAAGAAGTGGAAAAGTTGATTAATAGGAGGTTTACTTTCTTAAAATAGTGTTGTTTATAGCTTTATTTTTCATTGTTTGTTTATAGAGTAGAGTAGTATAGGTTGATACTGCTCTAGTCTAATACTCTGTCCTGGTTTAATGACCTTAATAGTTGAATTTCTAGGAGTTTGACTTGGTTTTTCATTTTAAAATATCTTTCAATCTTTTCTTTGTTAAAATATTTCCATGACACCCTAGGAACCCTTCTACCTTCGCATATATTTTGTGTCAACTCTAATTTTACCAACCTCGATCGATAATTGAATATTTGGTGGATAAATTAAGACATTATAACACCCAACAGGATGCGAGGTGCGAGAGTGAAATTTTGATATGTTTTCGATTCCGCAAGTAAAAGCTCTCTACACTGTTGATTTTCTGCGGGATGATTCTCAGCCGTTGATCTGATTCTAAATGCGGAACAAACTCTGACCATTGATTTCCACTGCAATTCTTCTCAGTTGTTTGATCTCTCAATGATTGGGGAAGATAAATATTTTACACAGTCTTGATCAGAATGTTAGTAGGAGGGAAATTCTTGCTTGTGTATATATTTAAACAAAAAGAATCGGGAATCATCATATGAATGCAAAATTACAGATAGGTAACTCAGGTAGAAGATTTGGGTCACTTCCTCTCCTCTGGGCTGGGAGAGGACATGACAATCCATTTTTTGTGCACTCTCGTCAAGAATTTTTCTCGTTCGTTCCCATGACAGGTATAACATTAAAATTGCATATATCACTTTTCATATGCATCATGCATCATCCTATGAACATGCCAACTTAAATATGGGTACGAACCCACTTCGTAATATTATAGAACCTTCACACTGCTACTTGAAGTGGCATTACATAAGTGGTATATCCCTAATAATCTTGGGTTCCCTAATTAGATATTTCTTTGCCATTTTGTACCCATGTTGAGATTCATCCCTTAGGTATGGGGGTCCCTTATAGTCACGCCATGTCTTTGAGAAAGAACCACATATTCTTCTTGAACTTTATGTTGTCCATCTCCCACAGGGACTCTCGTTTATACCAAGTTGTAATTGTATTTTCATGTGTCCACTTGTCATATTGAGATTTATGTCGGCTCCCTGATGTAGTTTTATGAGCCATATAGCCTGAGCTTGCCTCAATTCTATCCAAGTAGAGCCTTTGATATATCTTTTGCATCTTGATCACCCCATACCCGGAGGATATATCCCCTTGAGTGTCCTTATCATGCACATGCTTCCTTGCATTAAGCATAGGTATGTTCCACTGCTTGGAACTAGTTTTCTTTCCCGTGACACTCGTTTCCTCCTAGTTCTGTGTTACAAGAAATTTTATTATTTTTCAAGCTTTTCAATATAAAAATACCAAAAAAATCAAAAAACATAAAAAGTTAGATAGGAAATGATATTACTTTTGGAAGTTTTTGTGTCATGTCACCTTCGAACAGAGCACTGTATATTCCATCCATTGGTTGGGTTATTAGTATCACTTCAGGAGCTATACTCATTATTGTGAGCTTTCTCCACCGATTGGTTATGCTTCTAGTCCCTATGGAGCCTTATTCAATGCCTCCTGCATCCCAAGGTTGTCCTGGTTTTCATGTTGAGTCTATGTTGCCTATGAGTCACCATTTTCCATATGCTCATGTCCAAATGAAGTCTTAGACTGAGTCGGTCATTCCTTAGTTATCTTGTCTTTGCATGCCAGTCATTCTCGATACAGTTACTAGTTCATGCACATCTTGTTCGTCTGAGTTCTTCCAAATTATCCAATGTTGCTGAGTACCTCGTGTTGGTTGATGGGGGATGCCTTAATTCCCTCCTTCCATCGAATTCAGATAATTTATTATGGAATAGGGATCTAGATTCCATTGAGTTCCTTGAGGCTTGCAGTCATCAGTGGCAGGTTCTCTAGCCATCGACAGTTTGGGGAATACATCAATGTACCCTAATCGATGGACTCTCTCAAGTGTTCGACCTAAAAACATTTATTCACAATTGTTTTATTGCACTCTATACCTTGATTCCCATTATCATTATCGGTGGGATATCTCATGTATGTTAATGGTATACATTAATAACCGGTAATCAGATGATGGTCCATCATGTTCGACCTCGACACCTTTATCCACGTGACGTGACATGTACTAGTAGCGAAGATTTGTGGCATTCAATATGTGCTACCTCCTTGATCGTGTCAGTATCTATGAGATATCAGTTATCATGACTAGATTCAAGTATGCTATCAAATGCCTTCATTCAATATGAATATCTTGCTTCACTGTATATTGTACCTGGCGATGACCACATCTGACATATGTCTATTATTCCTATTCATGGCCATTGTACTATTATGTATATGGGAATACTACATTTCATATTTGCAATCACATGTGGAGATGTATCATTGTATTGTATTGATGAGTGGTTTGTTTTCCACCTGAGTCTTCAATAATCCACCTCTGGAATTGGTATAATGTATTTCAACTATCATGTTACCCCTCTAACCTCACACATTAGGTGGAATATGTTATAGATGATTTTACCACACTTGGTAGATCATGTTTCTATGGCCTTCCCTGTCCTTTTGCAGACTCTTTGGACCCCCTTTGCTCAAAATAAACTTTTATGATCCAATAAATACCTTAAAAAAGTATTACTTATTGGTATACATCGGTCACCAACTTACAAACCATGTGTATGTGGACACAATGGCCACACTGAGAGGGGGGTGAATCATTGTGTGAGCAATTTTAAACTTGTTGCCTTCTTTTATTCAATCATATCATATCAATCATTATGTCATCAATTGTATAATCAAATTCATCATGAGTCGTAAGCACAACATCACATCAAAAGAGACACAAGAATATATGGAATTTTGATATTTATTTATTGTACAAGGAAGGCAACAATATTCTCAATTACAATCAACACCAACTGATGAAAAGAGCACCAAATATCATATCAAGACCCAACCTAGTTTTCATAGCTCCAACTAAGAAGGGTTTGAGGATTCCAATCCTCAAGTGCAATATTCTTCTTGCAAGCAATCATATGGCTTTGTTGCACAACCAACCTCCACTCTGCACATCAATATCTCTTGTCACTTTGCTGGTCAACAATGCTCATCAATCTCTAATGAATATGTTCATTACTATTTCTCAACACTCCTGCTCATCACTACTGCTCAAGTGTCTCTGCACATCAAAATTTCTCATCACTACTGGTCAAGTTGGACAATCTTCTCATGCACACATCATTGTACACCTCATCATACAAAATTACTGAACAAGTAATTCTTCTCTGCTTTCACTAAACATAAGGCATGCATCATCATGCATAATCATCATAGGTATGCATCATTTCCATAGGGTATGCATCCTTATCATCAAATATACAACACAATCATCTTAGTGTGCATCGTTTATGCATCATCATCAAGTATACATCATAGTGCATAGGAGAGCATCATCACACTATGGTATGCATGTACATCATATTGTATAGGATTGCATCAACATCATAGAGTGTACATCATTATCACATGCATTATCATCATAAAGTGTATCATATCATAGTATAAAGGTATGAGAAATTTATGCCAATTTTAGTGAATATGCCTGGCAATTTCTCTGTAAAAATGAACTGCTCCTCTGTTGCTGCGAAAAAACCTCAAACCAATCTCCACCGAGTTCACTTCTCTACCTCCAACATTGGATATTTTTGGATGTGTTTATATACACATTAAAGTGGACATGTTTCATTCTAGCTGACTTGTCTTCAAAGGTAAGAGTGGTAAGAATTTTAATTTTTAATTCAAAATTATAATTTGACTTTAAATTGTCACACAAACTTCTTCCCACTTCAATGATCAAACCTTACCAAAAATTGCAAGTATTTTCTTTTCCATATAATAGGGTGTCCACCACATAATCCATATGTATGACCAAGGATTTAATAAGCCATAAAGTCTTCATTAATGATCCCACCATCAAGGTGCCATGTCACCATCCATATTCACAAGGGGTGCCATTTAATCCACTAAGGCTTCAATTCAACACCACCTTCACCCCACCATCAACAAGTGTTTCAAACTAAAGTGTCCAAGTGCTATCATGCCATCCTATGTGGGTGCCAAGTATTTTTATGTACTCGGGACCATCTTCAAGACATTATTACCGCATCATCAAAATAACCATGTCAAGTGCAAGTAGTGGGCTCCATGACCTTTGCAAGGGAATCAGGGCCTTAATCAAGGGTTCCAAGTATTCATGGGATTCTTCATCATACTGAGTACATGTTCATGGGTTCCATATCCTATCGAGGACCATACAAGGTCATCATCATCATACAAGAACTCCATGTCCCAACAAGGGTTGCAATATCATTACACCATCAATTGTGGATCCAAGGGATCCTTTAATTCTTCTTCATGAAGAAAGAGGCTTCTTTTACATGCTAAGGGGCTTCATTGGATTCTTCAACCACCTCAACCATACCAGTTCCAAGGGTCAAGATCCATCATGACATCACCTGTGGGGTTGTTAGGCCTTCTTCTAAGGTACCATGACACCATCAAAGCATAGAATGGGTCATTAGTGCTTCTCAAACCTGTTTAGGAATTCTCCATCATCCGCAAAGGATTCAACACCATCTCCAGTGAATTCAGCACCATTAGCAAGGTCTTCCACACGTTCAACAAGGTGGTGGATTCAAGATCCATCCTTGTGGGAACAGGGACCTTATCAACTAGGCACAAGGTGCTTCAAATCACAAACCCACTCTATAAGGGGTCCAAGGCATTACAAGTGAGACTTGGTGGCATCAATGACAACCTATAGGGCCACTACAATTCCATGTTGGCATCAATGACAATTTCATCAACAATCTACCCCTTTTTTATTGATGACAACAACTCATGCTCCCCTTTTGTCTTCATCTCTCCCTTTGTATTCATCTCTCCCCGTTTGGAATCAATGGAAATGGGTGTCCACATATATGCATTTGAAATTACTAATCATTGCTCTCCCTGTCAATATGCATGATCCTAGGACCTATCTATCTGCCTGGAGTAACCATCCTTTCTCCTTTGAGTTCATCCTCCATCCTTATGAACTCAAGGTGTGCTAAGGTCTTTGAGAGACCTTAGGCTTGGCTTGCCATACTAGCTTCTTCATCCATACTTGCTTCTTCACATATGTCCGTTAAACATTTGATCATTCATCTGTACTAGATTTCCTTGATGAGTTGTATAGAAAACTTCTAAAGGGTTGTTTCTATGTACTCCAACAATCTTGAGCTTTGATCCCAATGCCACTACAACTATAACACCTTGTCGTATGAAAATATGCAGTAATGTGACCAACATGATTGCATGTCCAGCACCTGACTGAGTTGTTGGAACTTCCAACACTTATTTGATAAACTTCATGTCTCCATGCCTAAGAGTGTTCCTGGTTACAGGTATTTGTCTTTCGATTTTCATATCTTCTTGCTGAAGTGTATAAAGGACTCCTCCTTGGTTGATTTCTTTGACTTGCACATTCGTGGGCTTTGTGACCAAACGCATCATAGGTGTAGCATCTCAATGTGTGACATGTAGCAGCAACATGTCCAAAATCTAGCTGAGTCATTTATCCTTCCACCACTTCTTCTTCCGTAGAGTCTACAATCCATAGCTTTATGACCAAAGTTAGAACAAAAATAACAATAACCATTAAAACCACTTTCATACCTGGGTCTTGGACTTGTTTCTTTTCCGAGCTTGCTTTGAGGAATTGACCTAACTCCTTGTTTTATCTTTGAACTTCCAAACTCCTTGTTGTCATGTGTAGGTTTATGGGGAGAAGCTTTGGACGTTTATGGACCTGCTTCTAGAGTCTTCGAAGACCAAGTGTCATCTTTAGATTTTTCCTTGTCCTTCTTATAAATAAGACCAGTTTTGTCAAGTGGATATATCTAGAAATTCAATATTTTATCTAGGGCAACTTAATTGTCCTTGAACTTGAAAAAACCTTCATTTTTCTCACCTTTCTTCCTAATATCAACTACCTCAATTTCCAGCTTTTGGATTGTCTCCTCCTTTTCTTCCAGTTGAATCTTGAGGATTTCTTCTAACCTCTTGGATTCCTCTTGCTGAGTCTTCAGATCATGATTGACCTCTCTAGATTTTTCAAGCTCTCTAGCAGGCTCTTCTGTTTCTTCCATTTAACCAATCAATTTAGTCTTTAGTTGTTCAACTTCAACCTCCTTGTATTTCAATTGATCCCGCAACTCTTTTTCCTTGTTTTTGGGATTCACAAGCAACACTTTCATTATCGTGGTCTTCTGCTAATATTCATTCAAGGAGTCTATGATTTTCGTTTTGAACTTCGTGAAGCCACTATGGTTTAAATTTACTGTGTTTATAAACCAATTAGCTCTAAGATCAATATTCAACAGTGTGACATGTATCTCATGTGCAACCTTTGATAACCCTTCATCATCATCTGCAAGAACCTTCTAAAGTTCATCACACAAGCTATCATTACAATCACAAGAGTCCATACCTTTATGAAAGTCCTCTTCTTTCTTGTCTTCTTCTTTATTTATCTCTTCTGGGGGTTGTCTTATGATTCTTGATCTGTCTTTTTAGGTTCTGATCTTTCCTTCTAATACTCACTCTCCAATATGAACCATAGATATTTGGTTGAAGTGTACCCCCCTACACTTTCCTTCACTGATTTGGAAATTCCATCCATGCGGAACTTCGAGGTTGCAGTATTGTCCTTCTTTGCTTCCTTCTATGTAACCAATTTTCCCCTCTTGTTTAACAGAGCAGGTGGATTGATCACAATCTCCCAAATGCCAAAATTCTTCAAATATGCCTTCATCTTGCTCCTCCAACTGAAATAATATGTCATATCAAGTACATGCACATCATTGCTTGATGACTCTTCCTTATCTTCCATTGTGTCTAAGGATCTCCTTCAAGCTTTCTAGGCTTTTGATGAAGGATGACTCTGATACCAATTTTTAGACATAATGGCCACACTGAGAGGAGGGGTGAATCAGTGTGTAGGAAATTTTAAACTTTTTACATTCTTTTAGTCAACCAAAGCATATCAATCATTATTTCATCAATTTCATAATCAAATTCATCATGAGTTGTAAGCACAACATCACATCAAAAGAGACACAAGAATATATGGAATTTGGATCTTTATTTATTGTACATGGAAGACAACAATCTTCTCAGTTACAATCAACACTAATTGATGAAAAGAGCACAAACTCTCATAACAAGACCCAAACTAGTTTTCATAGCTCCAAGTAATAAGGATTTGAGGAGTCCAATCCTAAAGTGTAAGATTCCAAATGCCAGCAATCATATGGCTCTGTTGCACAACCAACCTCTTCCCTACACATCAATCTCTCTCATTACTCTGTTGGTCAACACTGCTCATCAATCTCTGGTCAATATGCTCATCACTATTGCTCATCACAGTTTCTCATTAATGCTGCTCACATATCTCTGCACATCAACTTTGATCATCACTACTAGTCAAGTTGGTCAATCTACCCATGTACACAGCATTGTACACCTCATTATACACAATTACTGAACAAGTAATTCTGCTCTGCTTTCACTGAACATAAGGCATGCATCGTCATGCATAATCATCATAGGTATGCATCATCATCATAGGGTATGCATCCTCATCATAAAATACACATCATCATCATCATCTCAGTGTGTGTGCATCATCATCATCAAATATACATCACAATGCATAGGAGAGCATAATCACACTATGGTATGCATGTACATCACATTGTATAGGAGTGCATCAACATCATAGAGTGTACATCATTATCACATGCATTATCATCATAAAGTGTATCATATCATAGCATAAAGGTATGAAAAACCATCATCATATCCTCCATAATGACTCCAAATATATATATCAATATAAAGGCTCATATACTAAGATCAAAGATGAACACTATCCATGAGAGACGTGTGCCATCACAAGAGAAACCCAAAAACATGAACCATACATTTTCAAAGATCACAATATGAAGAAATAGTATAACAATCAAAATAAACTCTAGATCATCGTACAAGAGCTCCATGACCCAACAAGGGTTGCAAGATCATTACACCATCAATTATGGGTCCAAGGACTCATTCAAGTCTTATTCATGAAGAAAGAGTCTTCTTTGACATGAAAAAGGGATTCATGGGATTCTTTAACCACCTCAACCATACCAGGAGAGTTCCAAGGTTCAAGATCCATCATGACATCACATGTGGGGTTGTTAGGCCTTCTTTTGAGGTATCATGACACCATCAGAGCACATAATGGGTCATTAATGCTTCTCCAACCTATTCAGGAATTATCCATCGTCCACAAAGTATTCAACACCATCTACATGTTTTTTAGCACCATCAGCGGGTCTTCAACATCTTCAACAAGTTGGTCGCTCCAAGATCCAACCTTGTGGGCACATGGACCTTGTCAACTGGGTACAAGGTGATTCAAAGCACAAACCCACTTTGTAAGGGGTCCAAGGCATTTCAAGTGAGACTTGGTGGCATCAATGTTAACTTGTGGGGCCACTGCAAGTCCATGTTGACATCAATGACAATTTCATCAACAGTTTACATGCAACTTTCCCCACTATGACCCACGTACATCGGGAAATGTGCCCAAAAATAAAATATTTGGATTTTTCCTCAATGAGTCACAAATAACTTGACTATTGGCCTTCCATATGCCTAGAAATTCTCTGACTCGTCCCTTCACTTCCCATTTAAGGGCTATATATTGAGATACTTAGATGCATTAGAGGGGGAGAACTTAGGAGAGCAAGGAAACTATAATGGATTTGTGCCCCATTCATACATGCTTGAGTCTGCATCCCTTTGTCCTTTTGAGTAGCCATTGATGATCTTCCCAAGATTTCCATTTTCTTGTGAGCTTTCCATCAATATGGAGGATTGAAGTGGTGGAGGCCCAGGTGTAGGACTCGATTTCTCTATTCTGATGAGGTGCCAACATAGTTTGTCACTTATATCTCTGTTTGTAATTAATAGAAATATATCCATTTCTCGTCCATTGTATGTGTATAAATATGAATATTCTTGTCCATGGATGTAGTTGCTTTGATTTATACATATTGGATGTATATATGCTAGAGTAGGCCTAACACTTAATATATATCATGCTTGTCTAATTCGTTGTTGTTGAGAATGGAATGTAGGTTCAAGTGTGGTTGAAAGCTCAATGGGGATCTACTACAACCGTCCATAATAAGGTACATTCTTCATCCCTTAGTGTTAGCCTTGTTTATCTCTATTGCATATGGAAATGGATGGATTTCTAGTGTCATACTGTCTATTGTGGTATACCCAAAGCCATAGGAAGTTTTCTTTGTAACAACAATTTTCAACTATGTGGAGCAGCCATGTAGAATCGTAGTTCTTTTGTGCATCAACATCCTGGCACTGTGCACGTGAAACATTCCATCTTATTCTGATCTAATGAATGTTGTTTTTGTCTCTTCTTTCTGGAGGAGGAATGGAATGATCCATTTTGTTCATCAGTGGGCCAAATTGTGGATCAATCTTCATCATAGTAGCATCTCTCTGGAAGTTTGTTGTGCTACTCTGTAGGTAGAGAAGTTGTGTGAGAGAGTGGAACATGTTCAATCTGATACTGGGACCTCGTTCTTATTCTATCATCTGGATCCCCAACAACATTCCCAGCTGCTTCAATGAGATTTTCAGCCCATTTAGGATTTGATTTGGAATAGGATCTAGATCATCTTGAGATACAATCTCAATATCAAGATCATGCTAATATTGTTCCTCATCTTCTGAAACTGAAATATTAGACAACATATCATTATCTGCAAATGGAGATGAAAGAGAGTTTTTACCTTCTCTTTCGAATGGATGTTGAGATTGTATTGGAGATGAATATGGAAGAAAGTGTGAGAATTCATATGCCTTGGAGGCATGGTTTGCTCACTATAATATTCCCAGTTAAGATATCTAATATCTCCACTGAGTCAGGACCAAATACAACTTGCTTTGGCAAGCCAGTATGTGTCATTTGATAAATAGATAACAAATTTTCTATGAGAGAGGGCACATAGAGTACATTCTTGAACTCTCCCTTACGGATTTTAATAGGACCTCTCCCAATAGCTGGGATCTGTGAATTACGCCCCATATGAATACTAGGTCCTCCTGAGAGATCCATAGTAGTGAAGGATTCTTCAGAGGAAACCATGTTCTTGGATGCTCCTGAATCAATTAGATAGTCCTTTGACTAAGTGAAGCCTGCTTTCATAGCATGGAACCTATCATATTATTCAGTATACTCTCCATCTTCAGACATCTTTGTGGCTTGTGGAAGGGAAATATTGTTTTGTTCAAGGAGTTTTGTCAACTGCACAATGTTTGTCTTCATGCACTGACTCTCTGGATGAAAACCTCTCATACAGTAGGGACATTTAACCTTCTCAAATTTCTTTTTTTCTTGGAACCTAAGGCTCCATCAAAAGATCTTTGATTCTCCTTTGGCCTTGAATCAATGTTTTTTATCTCCTTTCCTTTGTGCCACCCTCTTTCTTGCACATTGTTTGAGTCTCCTCAAAAGATTGCTTGATTCTTGGAGGTTTGAATCACTCCCATTTGAACCAATTTATCTTGCTCTTGTTTCAAGGACTCCACAAAACATCTAGAGGAGGCATCTTCCAATTAGGAATAGAAGTTCTTCTTGAATGGCATGTAGAGCCAAAGACTGAGTACTATGATCCAAGCTTGCTCATCACTAACAAAACAAGATACTCATCTTTCCTCTCTAATCCACATTGTTTGCATTGTATTACTAATGCTTTGTACTTTGTAAAGAATTGTTGAATAGTTTTGAAACTGCTGGGTTGTAGTGAAATGAGATCACTCTCTAGAATATGCCCTCTATGCTAAGCTTTCCAAACAAAGGTTCAAGCTTTTCCCAAGCTTCCTTCGGATTCCTTTGTCCCTCAAGATTGAATAAAATATCCCGGGAGATGTGAGTGCACATGAAGCCGAAGGCTTCATCAAGATGATTCAAAAACATGTTCTTCTCAACATACTGTTGGGGATCAACTTCTATGTCCATTTTCATCCTAAACATGCCTAGTTTGTATAAGGCTACCTGCATGTCTTCCCTCCAATCAATGTAATTGAAGGGTGTAAGGAATATGGGTATGAGAGCTGAATAATTCTCTATCTTTTTGTATGTTGATCAGTCAATTCCTAAAGAAGCTACGTATATACCTGCAAAGAACACTGCAAAACCAATTCAATTTGCAATCATATGTTTGTACAAGCATTTCCACCTTGACATGTGCACTTTCTTAGAGTCTGTCACACCTGGATAGATTTCTTTGGATATAATCTAGAGGGGGCAATGCTATGATTCCAATATTTATGTGGACTAGACTGCTTCTGGTGCACAATGGAGATAGGACAAGACTTGCTACTAGCCTGAACAAGGCTCTGATACCATGTTGATTGATCTACAGGAAAATATGAAAGTTGTAGAAAGGGAATTATGTAGTGGAATAATCAAAGAGAATGTACACTGAATAGGAAATTCATGCCATAATTTTCAGATAAATTGGATAATAATTGCTTATATAATCAGAACATTAATCTTTGCTCATTAATCAATAATACATGATTATACAATCAATAGAATTTGAATGCTAAATATAGGATTCGAATCTATCAGCTCTAACTGACTGATTAGATAACTCAGTGTGTCTAAATCACTCTTGGATCTCACTAGTCTAACTCCAGATGTCTAAATCAATCTACAATCATTTAACCGATGAGGTAGGTGGGAAAAAGGTGCCACTCTCCCTTCATGCATGTAAAACTGGTGCTAGGATAACTGAAAGTGATCTAACTGATTGTAATTGGAGGTTAACATAGCATAACTTCTTACCTACCACAACCAACTGCTGGAAATTGTTGGTGGCACTCATAGTGGGCTCCTATAATGTATGTATTTCCCCCAGAGGAACATAAGCTCATGCATGCACATGCAGTAAGTAGAAAATAACCTCTAGGTGTGTCCCCCACACTCTAGTACAATAATAATTACCCCCTGAGTTAGGAAAAATGACCAAATAGACTATATTGGACAAAAGAGGATTAATTCATCCTAACAAATAGACATTCGTACATGGAGTATGACCAACCTCTTTATAGGTCTACATCACAAAAATACCATGGAAATACCTCCCAATACCATGGATCTATTACAACAATAACCAAAGTTTGTTAACTTTCTCTATGGTCGATTCAAGATTAACCCAACAAAGGTATTAAGTGTTCAATTTTAGGTTGAAGCATTTATTTATACAAGTTATATAGTCAAGCGTAGTCCCACCAAGGCGCTAAAAGGTATAACACTATAAGAAGCATGGAGTAACATTAAACCAAATGTAAGCCACTTTCATTTGTTTTGTAATGAATCACAGGATCACATTCCCAGTGAAAACTATAAAGCATTACAACTCAAGAGTGAGAAGTGCATATTTGTTGGATATTCTAAAGATGTATAAGGTTATCAACTTCTTCAACCAAAATCCACTGACATTATTATTATAAGAGATGTTAAATTTGATGAAAATATATTGGTCTATGAGCCTAATTCAACGTTTATGTCATCTTAGACCTATGAGACATCTTTGACACACATGCCACCTTCTATTCCAAACTTCTTCATTGTTGGTCCTACTTTAATTTCTTCATTAGAAGATGACATTTAGGATGAAAACCACCTCTAACTGCTCACGGTCTTCTATTTGGGTCAATTGAAAATGAACCTACACTGACACAACCTCTTCTTAGATGGGTTCATACAACACTCAAAGCAGTTGGTGATCTCGTCGGTGATCCTAAAGATATGCATTGAACGCATTCAAATCTCCAATGAGTTTTTTCTCTTTTTGCTCAAGTTACAAAGACTCTTTATCCAAAAGCATTTGTAAAATCTTCAAGCCATCTAAATTGGGACACAAATATGAAAGAATCGTGTCATTCCTTGATGGCAAACTATACTTGGAATCTTGCACCTCTTCCACAAGGAAGTAAAATTGTTAGATGTGAAGGTGTCTATAGAACTAAGTTTGCATTCGATGGAAGTATTGAAATACATGAGGAAAGGTTAGTTGCCAAAGGATTTTCACAAGTTAAAGGAATTGACTATAATGAATCTTTACCAATGTCACCAAAATGAACTTCATTTGTCTTGTTCTTTCCCTTGCCACCATAAATGGGAGGTCCATCAAATGGATATCAAGTCCACCTTTTTGCATGGGGATTTTCAAAAATAAATTTACCTGGAACAACCTCTTTTCTATGTTCAAATTGAATGTAACAGTTGATTTTACCACACATGGTTGATCACATGTTTATGTCCTTCCCTGTCCCTCTCTAGACTCTTTAGACCCCATGAACTGATATTGTTCCTTTGATGTTTCCGAGTCCATCCCTAAAAACACCTGTTTATTGTTGTATGCGACTTTTAAACCCATACTCGCGTGTATATGCGGATTTTTACCTTAAACTCATGTACATCGAGATATGTGCATAAATACAAATATTTTTGGAGTTTTCCTTCATGTGTGTCTGAACCACTTGAATCCTATCCTTCCACGTGCCTCGATATCGCTCAGATTTGACCCTCCATTACCCCTTTGGAGTACTATATAAGGAACCCCTTGGATACATTGAAGAGGAGGAATTGAAGAGAAACAAAACTATAGTCCATTGTTGCCATTGCTTGCATATACTTGAGTTTGCATCCCTCTGGAGCACTTTGTGTTCTTCCTAGGATTTCCTTTGCTTGTGAGCTTGCTATCAAGAGATGGAGGATTGAGGTGGTGGAGTCCCAAGTGAAGGACTCGGTTTGTAGATGTGCCGACAAAGGTTTTCACTTGTGTAATCTCTGATTTGATTAATAGAAATATCTTTTCCTATCCAATGATGTGCATTTAAATGAATATTGAATCCATGGATGTGTTTAATTGCTTATACATTATTTATTATATATGCTAGAGTAGATCTAACATCATACTATATAGCATGCTTGTCTTCTTTGCTGTCGTTGAGAGCAAATTGCTAACACAAGCGAGATTGGAAAAGCTCAACGGGGATCTGCTTCAACCATCCAAAATAAGGTATGATTCGAGATCCTTTAGTATTAGATGTTTGGTTTCTCTTGCATATTGGGAAGGGATTGATTTCTCTTGTTCAGTTGTCTGTTGTGGTACACCCCAAGCCATAGGAAGTTTCTCTCCGTAACAGAATTGGCGACCATACTGGGGAGGTTCCTAGTTGTTTCTCTTTGGGGGTTTTTGGCATTCAATGTACTTGAATTGCTCTGATTTCTCTGTTTTTGTGTCAGGTCTAGTGGCATTTTTTCCTAGTAGGGTCCTAAAGGAGTAAATTTTTTCTCAGCGTATCTGTTTACCTGATTTTTCTTCTTGTACATGGGTTTTTCTTTCATAGTTGCGTGTACATGCGGGTTTTCCTAGAATAGTCGCGTATGTACATTGGTTTACTGAGAACAGTCATGTATGCCTTGATTTTGAGATTTATTAGGAGGATTAAGTGTTGTTGGGTGAGTTTGCATGATTACTAAGTCTTCTTGGATGCTTCTAGAGTCTGTATACAACCCTGTTTTTGAACAGAGACTGTTTTTTAGTTTGATTTTCGGAAATGTTATTGTCATTCATTTTCTACTTTTTGTTTTGAGATTAGTGCATTAGGTCTCTTTTACCTTGGTGATTTACTTGGTTGATGTTCGTGAGTAGTTGTAGAGTCTGAGGGTTGTAGAGTCATCTTTTTGCTTTTATATCTCATTTAATTCAAAAATACAAACAAACAAAAACAAATTGCATAGTTATGCATTGCTTGCATTTTGCATTAGCATGGTACTTGCATTAGGTTTTCTTGGTGAATTATAGTCATATTTTCATATAGGAATGATTGCATATACATTTGAAGGAAAAATATTGCACTTCACGTAGTAGCATACCCTGTTTTTCATTCTACACAGTGCATTTTCATTGCTTGTTAGGTGTGCATTTTACTTCTTGTTGCGTCATAAATTCATTAGTTGCATGCCCATTTACGCTTTGAGTAACACAACCAATTAAAATCAACGCATAATTAAATGAATTACACTCTTTTCTTTTCTAGGGTGCATCAACAAGATTAGGGTTTAGGGTCTTGGAATAGTTCATTGTAAGTTAATTCTCCAAGACCACTAAACAAAACAATTAGGTGTTTGTCTAGGTGAGAGTGTGAAACCCTTAGTATAATTAGTGTTTCTCATGACGCTCCTCTTACAGAGGAGTTAAGCACGAGGCAATGCACACGATTGTGACTGGGATGACCCTTGGTTACTTTCTATGAGCACCAGAGATATTTCCAGGATTGTATTCATATCTAGGGGCCTTTGAGGTATTGGATGGTACACCCCTGGCGTACCAGTTATGCTTTCAGGCTTCGGGCTTTGCTACCCTACCCATACGGTCTGTCCCACCTACGACTGTCCGCTTGAGCATTGGTTATATTGAGGTGACCTTATTTTCCTTACCTATGTTATCGAGGGGGTATTTACAAAGGTTATTTTGCAGGTGTCCTAGCCATGTAGGGGTCGGACAGCACAATCGCTATATGCATTGAAGCTGAGGGCCACTATAATTGGTTACAAACCTCTGCTTGTTGTGTATGGGAGTCTCAAGCCTCTCCTAAGTGAGACATACCTGGTTCATTCGGGAGCTCACATATCCTACCCTTGGTTTGCTTATGATTTGGATTTACATTTTTTAGGTGTATGCTCTGTGCACGCTAGTTTTCTTAGGGTTGCATAGCTAGACTGAGTCTTTTATTTTTATTGAGTCATTGTGGATTTGGGTGTGACACCTCACCGTTCTTTTCGTTTAGTAGGAATTCTGCCTTCCACATCTCCTCCTCCTTTGGGAGAGAGAACCCGACAGTCCGGGCATACTACTTCTCACTTTGATTCACACACCATGGGAGATCATGAGCATGAGATTCCAGAGATTTCCTCTCCACCTCATGAGGTTGGGTAGGGTGATCCTACTAGCACATATGATCCACCACATGAGAATCCTTCACAATTTTCTTATGATCCCTCATTCACGGGTCACTGGTATTGGCTTTCGGGCGGTGAGACTTACTATGAAACCACAATCACTACTAATGTTAGATATGGCATGCCTGATATCCCTGAGTCTGATTTGGCATATCATTTCGAGTCGAAATTTGACCCTGGCACTATACCTGGGGGCACTTCCATTCATTTCCAGGTGGAGAGGTTTAGGAGCACTAGTCACATTGCACCTTCCATCCCTATGGTGGAGGCATCTTCACATGCCCATCCTAGGCCTAGCATTAGTAACCCTATTCGAATACTAGAACCGAGACATGTGAACATTGGGAACATCATTTACATTCCTTCACATGTTCCATCGTCTTTGACACCATCACCTTCAAATGACTTTTTAACGACCCATCCTCCCCCTAATCCGTGTGGGCCTTCTGGATGGAGTACCACTACTAGTCATGTCCATCCTAATCATGTTCACACGGTAGTATCGCATGGCCATGTGCCTCCTTCTGTGTCAATAGGACATGTACCTTCACATGGACCATCTCGTGGAACATATCGTGGACCATCCTATGGTACAAACTATGGAGCTTCACATATACCTTCTTATGGACCGTATTACGGACAAAACTATCAATTGTATGGGTACAGGTATTAAATAACCCACTTACTCTCCTAATTATGGCTTTGTAGCACCTCACAATTAGGGTTCTCCGCATTAAAATGCTTTCATGTAGCCCTTCATGGTTCAAATGGGAGGAGGTTATTATCCCACTGGCCAAGGCCATTTTATCTATAGCAATCAATCCTATCAAAACTAGTCCTATCAGGGAGCATGGCATCGACTGGCTCAATCTAGGCTCCCTTTCCTTGCGACCTTGAACTTACCTGATTTGTCGAGATTGATGAATAATCATGTGTCTCATAATTCGGCATGGACAGCATTCCCTACCAAGCTGCCTTTGAACATGTCCAAGTTCGAAGGTAAGGCTGGTGAAGATCCTAGTGGGCATGTCACCACCTTCCACCTTTGGTGCTCTTCCAATTCTTTACACAATGATTCCATCCATTTGAGGCTATTTCAAAGCACCCTCACGCGCCTTGTGGCAAAATGGTATATAGAGTTATTAGGGGGGGCTTATACTACATTCGATGACCTTGCCATGAATTTTCTTAATCATTTCCAGCCACCCATACATTACGACGTCGGTACCAAACTCTTGTCGACCTTCCAGAAAGATAAAGCCACACATATTTCAGATCATATTCAAGAGTGGTGTAGACAGAAGCGATTAATTAAATCCTTTATACCACCAGATTTTTTTCTAGAGTGGTTCCTCAATTCATTATTACCTTACATCGCAAAGGATGTTTCTACATCCGAAGTTCAAAATGAGGACCAAGGTATCTTTAGGGCACAAGAGTTGGATTTGATCTATGCTCAATTTGGACTCTTGCACGAGATTATCCTGATTGCTCCAAGATCCAATTTCAACCCCAATATTAAACATGGGCCACATGCCGATGGTATTGTTAGCTCCATAAGTACCAAGCCTCCAGACTCGGTTATGAAACAAGTGACCCAGTTATCAATTAACCAGCCTGCGATGGTACAAGTCATGGCTTCATCTCAACCTACCCAATCGGCGAGTGTGCTTTCAGTGCAAACGTCAAACCAGAAAGCCAACCAGCATCCTGGATGGAATAAAAAGAAAGGAAAAAATAATCGTAAGGGTGGGAATAAAAATGAAAATGGTAATAATAATGACAAGAACACGAATAATGCTGGGGGGGACAAGCAGCCTAAACGTAAGGTGAAATTTCCTTGTAAGTTGTGTAAGGACAATCACCTCATTCACTTGTGCCCTCGTATGGAGGACGCCTTGAAGTTCATAACACAAGGTGTTATCACCAATGGTTCACTGCCTCATCTGCCCCATTACATGGCTCATTTGTCCATTTTCCTACCATATTTCCATCAAAAACCCATAAAACCATGCAAAAAGCCTCCAAAAGGCTTAAAATGCCTCCAAAAGGCTTAAAATGCCTCCAAAAGGCCATAAAACATTCTTTTCAGCTAAAAATATCCAAAATTCCTCCAAAAAAGCAAAAATATCCAAAAAGGAATAAAAAATATAAAAGAATGAGGAAATGAGGAAAAAACCCTAAATAGCTAAAAACCTAACCCTAAAACCGCATGGTTTTCAATTATAATTAAGGGGTGGAAACCCCTTATTCCATATCCACAATCACAAGTATCCTGCCTCTGCCAAAATAGCTCGTGAAACCATAGCTCACCATTGAAGCTACTTTCACCGTAAGAGCCCTTTTTGGCCCATTTCCACCATTGGAGAAAGAGAAGAAGCAGCTTGAAGCTCGGAGCCACCGACATCGGACCAACGCAACGGACTTCACCAACCTCCACATTGGAGGTAACATCAATAAAGATCATTATTTACTTTTTACTGTTTTGTTTAATGCACTTATTTAGATTTAATTCTCATTATTGTTTAGCATCTTTTTATTTCAAGTTATAGCTTTTAATTCATAAATCATTGAACTGCTACTAAGGAATCCATTGTCCTTAGTAGGTACTCATTCGTACAAGCTAGGGCGAAAACCCTAGCTACAGTTTTGGCGACTCCACTGGCTTTTTTAGTCTTTTTATTTTCCGTTTTTTACTTTCGGCCGCCGCCGACCGCGACTTTCCGCCCCATAACCGCGTCCCGACCGCGACTGTTGCCTTCAAACCCGCGGTCCGACCGCCGCTGTGAGCTAAAAACCTGCGTCCCGACCGCGACTGTTGCCTTACAACCCGCGGTCCGACCGCCGCTGTTAGCCCAAAAACCGCGATCTGAGCGCGACTGTTTCGTCCAAACCCGTGGTCCGACCGCCGCTGTTAGCCAAAAAACTGCGATCTGAGCGCGCCTGTTTCGTCAAAACCCGCGGCCTGATTGCTGCAATTTTTTTGCTGTTTTTGACACCAGCCCCTTTGCTGCCCTATTTCCTGCAGTCCTACAGCCTTTTCTGCACCATTATTCCTGTTATCTTTTTACAGCATTGTTTTAAAAAAAAATTAGCATTCTTTATTCCAATAATTTGGCATGATAAAAGTTTTTTAATTCAGCATTATTGATATTTACGAAGTCGCCCTGGCACTTCTTTTTTGGGTTTATAACTTCACAAGCACACACTCTGTCATCTAAATCAAGTGAGACCTAAAAATTACTTAACTCAACCAACCTTTTAACCCCACTTGGGTAACACAAAAGAACTTTTGTAGTTAGGTAGGATCAAGGGGATAGGCTTCCAATAACACCCCTTGGTTATTTACACTTGAGACATAGCTGTTGTCCTTTAGGGTACCAAAATCCCCTAGTATTTTTTGACACGGTCACAACCAGATTATCAGAAGGCCTCTCCCTTAGGAGGGTTGAAGTCGTGAGATTGGTTCCGGAGGTCTGAGTGGAATACCGAACTCCATTCAGTAACTGAAGGGCTACCTTTCACAGTTCTCGGAATATCCCTGTATAGGGAATATTGCGGTTAAAGGACCAAGTGGCAGATTTACCTTTCTGGACGTGTCATGAACGAGGTATCTTAGTTGCCATTCTTCTAGGATTTGACTACCCGGTGTCCCTCCCGGTAGGGGGATACTTTAGCCACTTGACTTTCCTCTTCATATTGTCTGACTTGGATTTCATCACCTTGCAGAGGATATGTCTAGTTGAGTCATAATACTACTAGTTAGGTATTTGCATGCTCCCTTACCTCCTTTTGGTTTAGTGAGTCCACCATTTTTCATTTTTGTAGACAACCTGTTATTTTTTGGTATTCTGACCATTTCTGTTGATACTCCGCCTGTTGTAGCACGCAGTTACAGTGGGTGTTTTGAGTTGTTGTTGGCCTGAGCGCCCCATTTGTTGAAGCTCTCCTTCTGCACACTCGGTTGCATTAGAGTTTTTTGAGCTATTTTGTAGTTAGTTCAACCCACACAGATTTGACCTCATTTTATCACCATTGCTTCCCCGAGACATTCGTGGCGCCTCCGAGGCGAGCCCCCACAGCACGGATCACTTGATACCACCCATCGTAGATCCCGAGCCTTGTCACTTGACTCCACTCGTCAGCGGCATAGGACTCTGTCACCAGACTCTGACGCCCCTTATTTTACATCCTACTCAGAGCCTGAATCCGAGAACACCCTTTACACCGCCCCTACTAGCCCCATGGCCGGCGTGAATCCCACTCCCTTAATGGGAGGGACCGTTGGTGGCACATCCACCACAACACCCAATACCTCACCTACATTGGGTATGCCCTCCATAGGGTCCCCCTCTACTGTCCCCCTCACAGTACCGATTCCCGCAGCAGGAATACCGGTCCCCACTCCATTAGTGACTCATACCCTCTTTGGGGGTGCAGGTCCGTCCTCTACCACCATAGTTCCCCCCCTTGGGGGCAACCTCCCTCACATGACCCCTCCACTTGGGGGCATCGGCCCCAACTTGATCCAACCCACAACCGTGTCACACCCTTCGTCGAGTTTGCCATACATGGCTAGCCTCAATCTACCTGACCTAGCCAGATTAACAAACGACCCCATCCGGCACAACCCTGCGTGGCCTCACATGCCCACCAAGCTCCCCTCGGACATCCCTAAGTTCGAGGGTAAGGCAGGTGAAGACCCACAGAACCACATCATGTCCTTCGATCTATGGTGTTCCTCCAACTCCATAGTAGACGACTCCATTTGCCTCCGTTTATTACAGCGCACTTTCACCGGCTCTGCTGCCAAATGGTATATCGAGCTGCCCCATGGCACCCATGCCACCTTTACATCCCTGGCCTCGACCTTCCTACAGTTCTTCCAGTTACCTGTCCGCTATGACGCGGGCGTTGAGATCCTCCTATCTTGCCGGCAGAACACAGCTACCCATATCACAGACCACATTCACGAATGGCGGCGACGCCGTAGCCTATGCAAAATCAAGTTAGATGACCGGATATTCCTAGATTGGTTCCTCAAATCCCTCCTTCCGCTCATTGCTAAGGATGTGGCAGCCGAACGACCCCAGTCGGAGGAAGAGGTTATCCTTAAAGCCCAGCAGTTCGATCTTATTTACGCCCAGTCGGGTTATCTTTATACCATCATACCTGACGCCCCTCGTGGCGATTCCTCCCAGCACGATGCACCGGGGGCATCCCACGCTGCCGACGGCATCATTGGCCGTCTCTCTTCACAGCCTCAACCATTTTCCGTAGCCCGTCCTCCCCCTGGCCCTGAACCTTCGCGGGCTACATCCCAGTCTGGAGCAACCAACTCGTATGCTCAAATGCCACATCAACACCATTCCCATGGACCCTCCTGTCCGCCTCAGTGTTTCGGCCATATAACTTCCGCTTACGCCCCCCCGATCGCACCCCAGCCCTACTATCATCAGCTCTTGCGCCACCACAAGCCCAACCTCATTATTATCAGCCACAGCCAACCCCTGCGGCAAACCCACAACCCGCTCCACAGCACTATCAACAACCCCCTCAAGTAGCTGCACCAGCGCAGCCTCCACCTCCATATTATCCACCATAGCCTGGTCCAGTACCTGCGCAACCTCAGAATCCACCTACTACCCAAGGGCAGGTTTACGCCCAAGAAAACCCGTCGCAAAACCAGAACAACCAACGCAACCAGGGCCAACAAAACCGCGGCAGAGGCCAAAATCGTGGGAACAACCAACAGACCGAGCAAGCTGGTCAACAACCTAATCCCCCCGCTAATAATAACGCGGCCCCTACCAACCAAAACCCTGATCGCTCGCCCAAGCAGGCTAAAAACCCTAATTTGCGAACGAACTATCCTTGTTCTGTTTGCGGGGTCTATGGCCACTACACCCATTTTTGTCCACTTATGGAGCGAGTCCAACAACTTTTGGTTGCTGATAGACTATGCCAGGGACAGGCGGCTCCTCAAGCACCACCCAATCCCCCACAACCTCAGCAGCCACCTTTGGTGCTACAAAACCCCTTACCAAACCAAGGCTTAGTGAGCACTGAACCATTGGCTCCACCTCCAGTTAATGCGCCCATCCAACAAGTCACTTACGCGGCTCCTAATCAACCCATATTTGACTCAGGTACCCACCATCTGTTGATGATGTCCTCCGATGAGGTCAACCTCCAGACTCGGCGGAACCAATACGGCTCCACCCCGGAAGCCCCTCCTGCCAATAACCCCGCTAACGCTCATCCCACTGATCAAGCGTTACGTATACCTCCACCTCCACCCGATGGAGCTCCCAAAACAGCCCGTTTCCCACTTCGCCGTATCAACAACAACCCCAATGCGCGGGCTGCGTCTAACTACAACATTGTCGATGATTTAGCCCAATCCCCCGCAGCCATGTCTGCTTTGGAAGTCTTAAAAAACTGCCCTTCGCAGCGTAAGACTTTACTCTCAGCCATTGGCGCTATCGATCCAACTGATTCGCAGTTAATGGCATTTGATTTGGACCAATCCGAACCCCATCTGCCTTCCAATATATCATTCCAAGTTTCTGTTTCCATCCGGAATTTTGTCGTCCATAGATGCATTATTGATGAAGGTGCTTCTACATGTGTCATGCCCGTCTCCATCTGGCAGAAAATGGGATCCCCCCCTCTCCAGAAATCCTCTACTGCGTTGCGAGCCTATGACGGCCGTTCAGCTCAACCACATGGTCTATTGACCAATGTCCCCCTCCAACTAGTTGGCAAAACCGTCCTAATCAACATCGAGGTTATCAATGCCCAGCTTGATTATAACCTTTTACTTGGCCGCAGCTACATGTATGCCATGCGAGCAGTCGCTTCTACTATTTTTCGTATCATGATGTTCCCCCATGAGGGACGCGTGGTCACGGTTGACCAACTTACTTACCACGATCCCAATGCCCCTGCGGCGCCCGAAAATGTTCTCCCCATGGTAGAACAACCTATCTCAGGTGCCACCAACACAGTCGTTTCTTCTATAGGGCCCGTACTCCCCATGGTTGAACAACCTATTTCGGATGCCACCACCTCATTCGTGTCTTCAATGGGTCCCAGAGTTTACTCAGATGCGCCAATGAGCTCGACTTTCCCATCTATTCCACCCCCGTCTCCCACCACCGAAGTATCCGATCTATGTACCCTGTCCCACATCACACGGACTCCTACTAATCAAACGCCTTTGTTGCCTAAACCCCCTTTGGTACCTAGTCACATCAGGGCTACAGCCATTCATACCATTCCTTTCCTCTTCCCTCCCTCAGGAGTGGCTAGCGCCCCGGTTATGGCTACCCTCAACCTCCCCGGGTTAACCTTAGGATTACCCGTTTGGTATCTTTCGCCTCCCGTTCGTCCCCCGACACCGGATGTCGTCCTGTAACCAGTGCAACCCATTGTTACTACTAATCAACCACCTCCCGGTGTTGCTACCCCGTCATCCTCCGCAAAACCCCCCCCTCTTCTTCCCAAACCCACTGGGGGCAGAGGCCCCCAACCTTACACTGCTGTCCCACCCGCTAAGACAGTAAAAAACCCCCCTGTGTTTCGTGCTCCTCCCAAATGCGCGCTATGTGATGACTTGGGCCATGCGACCCACCTATGTCCTCAGTTACCAGCATTAAAAGAGTACATGTGAATGCTCGATGACGACCCCACCATCCCGGTTGTCCATCTAGATCCAACCCCTACACCTCGCAACAAATCCCTGCGCACTAACCACTCCTGTGCCTTATGCGATGTTTACGGGCATTACTCCCATCACTGTCCTGATCTCCCCGAGTTCAAGCTAGCTCTCTTTGATATGAACAATCCGGAACTTGAGACGGCACCACTCGTTATTGAGGAAATCCATTCCCCAGTCTCTTCCCCTTCCGAAGAGGTTAATACCACTCTCTTTGAGATGAACAATCTGGATCTCGAGATGGTATGCCTCACCAATAAGGACATCCATTTCCCGGTCTCTCCCCCTTCCGGCAAGGTCAATCCCGTTCTTTTTGAGATGACCCATTTAGATCTTGAAACAACATCACCCACCATTGTGGAGATCCACCCCCCGGACTCTTCCTCTTCCGAAGAGATTAATACCATATATATGATCTCTTCTGTCACTACACCCCCGTCAATCGATTTCACGAGCCACACATTCCGTACAGATGAAGAAATTCTCGAAGCTCTCACTGCCCCGGATTATCCTTGGGATGACATGCACCATCGTTCATACTTCCTTCCAGATGAACCTTCCTCTAACACTGCTACCCAATTTGCAGTCGAATCCAAAGACTTCCTTCCCCCCAAAGTCGACTGGTTCAAAGACCCTATTCCTACTCCAGACGCCTTCGAAGAGGGTAACATGGCCAACATCTCACCTGTCATTAAAATTGATATCGCTGCCCCCGGCGGCACCCCCGAACTCATCACTTTAGGTGCATCTTGCACTGAGCAGGAGGTTGAGGAATACAAAGCACTCTTCAAAGAATTCCATGATGTCTTTGCCTGGTCCTATACCGAAATGCCTGGTCTTGACCCTGCTATTATAGAGCACCACATTGACACATGGCCTAATGTACCCCCCGTTCGTCAGAAACAACGTCCCATCCATCCCTCAAAACTCCTAGCTATCAAAACAGAGATTGAAAAGCTTCGCACGGCAGGTTTCATTTATCCTATTGCCTATACCACTTGGGTTTCCAACCCTGTTCCTGTCAACAAGAAACAAGGCACCATTAGGGTATGCACTGACTTCCGAGACTTAAACCGCGCATGTCCCAAAGACAATTTCCCTACGCCATTTATTGACCAGCTCATTGATGCGTGTGCGGGGCATGAAGTTCTTTCGTTCATGGACGGTTTTTCTGGATACAATCAGATCCAAATCCGAAAGGAAGACCAGTACAAAACCACTTGTACTACCCCATGGGGCACCTTTGCCTATCGCGTCATGCCTTTCGGCCTAAAAAATGCTGGTGCCACTTTCCAGCGGGCCATGACCTATTGCTTTCATGATTTGGTCAATATCTTGCTCGTCTACCTTGATGACCTTACAGCTCGTTCCCGAAAACGATCAGACCACCTAGATGACCTTTGGCAAGTTTTTCTGCGTTGTCGCAAATATCAGATCCGCTTGAACCCACACAAGTGCGTCTTTTGCGTTCCAACTGGCCGATTGTTAGGTTTCATTATTTCCCAGAAAGGAATTACTGTTGATCCTTTGAAAGTCCAAGCCATCTTAGACCTTCCCTCTCCTCGAACGCTACGTCAACTCCAAAGTCTGCAAGGGCGATCCAATTTTCTTCGACGCTTCGTTCCTGATTACGCCACAACCGTTCACGGTTTCTTGCGCCTGCTCCATACCCAC
>LPNX010781806.1:183015-342099 GCA_001517045.1 Pseudotsuga menziesii
ATCGTTGTGTCCGTCATCAAGCCTCTCGCTACCTCCTCATCGGCGATGTCCTTTACCGGCGCGGAATCGACACAATTCTACGTCGTTTCCTTACACACGAGGAAGCTGAACAGGTCCTTAATGATTGTCATAGCGGTGCCTGCGGCGGCCATTTCTCAGGGATGGCCACTGCCCAAAAGGTTGTCCGCGCCAGATACTTCTGGCCTACACTTTTCACTGACTGCATCACTGCGGTCAAGCATTGCCATAACTGCCAACTTTTTGCCCCCAAAGCCCGGACACCACCTGCTCCGTTACACCCTGTCGTCACTGTTGGTCCCTTTTGTAAGTGGGCCATCGACTTCATGGAGTGTAGACCCACATCTGCGAATGGCCATAAGTACATCATAGTTGCCGTCGATTACTTCACCAAATGGGCGGAAGCCATGCCCACCTTCAACTGCACCGCTGAGACTGCTGCCCGTTTCTTTTTTAACCATGTCATCACTCAATTCGGGGTCCCTAAACAGTTAGTCTCAGACCATGGATCACACTTTGAAGATTCCGTGTGGCATGAGTTATCCACCTTCCTTAAGTTCCAACACCAGTTCTCCTCGGCTTACTACCCTCAAGGGAATGGTCAAGTCGAAGCTGTTAACAAAATCCTCAAAACCATACTCCAACGTATTGTTGATCGGCATAAGTCCAACTGGCACCATATGCTATTCCCTGCCTTATGGGCTTACCGTACCTCCACCAAAACTGCCACCGGTTTTACCCCATTTCATTTAGTTCACGGTGTAGAGTCTGTCCTCCCCATCGAGTGTCAGATACCTGCCTTACACATCGTCGTTGAGCTTCTCCCAGATACCTCCCCCCTTGAGCACCGTCTGTTATCCCTCGAACAAGCCGATGAAGATCGTCGGGCCACCCTCCAGAACACGCTGCCAAAATCCGCTCCCAAGCCAGTTATGACAAGCACATTCACCCTCGAACATTCCACGAAGGGGACCTCGTCCTCGCCTATGACCAAGCCAACGACAAAAAAGGTAAAGGAAAGTTCGAATCCATGTGGCAAGGCCCTTACATTGTGCAGACTTGCCTAGGCAAGGGGGCATACGTTTTAGCCAACTCTGAAGGCCAACCTTTACGCAACCCCCGTAATGGGTTGTACCTTAAACGTTTTTACCCATAACTGAAGCCGCGACCTCATTGGTCCGCATTGTACAGTTTGCTCTCCTTCTTTGTTTTTTACCTTATTTATCGTAATTTCACATTCATCGTCTTTGCATGCCCACAGATGGACCATCTTCCACCTCGTTACATTGGCTACGCTGATGGGGCAAGCCGCTGGTCTCCCAATCTAGCTTCCGCCGCATGGGTCCTGTATTCCCCTTCCAACGAACTGATTCACCTTGACGGAACATGTATAGGAGCTGCTACCAATAACCAGGCAGAGTATGATGCTGTGACCGGTCTCCTGATTGCTGCCCTCCAGCTGGGCATACGTCACCTTCATGTGTTCTTGGACTCCCAACTACTTGTCTCCCAGATCAACAACTGCTACCAGGTGCGCGACCCTTGCCTCTTTAGAAAATTCCTGCGTACAAAACAACTGAGCCGACAGTTTGAATCCATCACATTCACGCATGTCCCCAGAGCTCAAAATAGTGTCGCAGATCAAATGGCCAATAACATCCTAGATTGGCATATCAATCACACCATATAACATCTCCATCATGCATCATAGCATCTCATCCAACCACATCAAAAACCAAAACGACTGCATTGCAGAAACACTTACATCCATATACATAAACCATACAAAACACATTTGCATCCATAGGGGCATCCACGTGCCTAAACATACCTAGATCATGTCACACCAAATCAAAATACACAAGGGGCATCCACGTGCCTAACATCCTAGACTACTTGCATCCACGTGCAAAACAAACATATCAAAACATCATAAAGCGCATCCACGTGCGTACCAAGGATAAAACATCATAAAAGTGCATCCACGTGCATAAATATATATATATATCCACAAATATACATGTTACAGGGCTATACATGTCCTGAGTACCCCCGTACTCAGCTATACAAAAAATATATATACATCCATCCAGCCTCATATACTACAAGCCGTAGCTACCAAAAATCAGGGAGAGTCCCCTGCTCTCCCTAGTGGGAATCATACCCTGGATCACTATCCGTGTCAGCAGCCTCTGACTCCTCCCCCTGCTCCTCCTCCAATGAGTCCTCATCTCGCCTGAGCCTCGGTGCCCGTGCCCGTGCCCTCTCCGCCAAGAGAGCCACCCGGATCGCTATCCCTCTGAAATCCCGAGGCGCCTGCCTACAATCCCGAATCACATCTCGCGGAAGGTCCTCCCACCCCGCATCACTCACTCCCGTTAGCATCCGGCCTAGCAACACCCGTACAGACTCCAGTGCCCCATCCGCGTCTCGCCGATGCACCTCCCCTCGCCCAGGTAGAGCTGGCATGGCCACAACCCCTCTACGGGGCACATGATCTCGCGGCGGCCTCGGACCCACATCTGCAAACACCCAGTTGTCAGTCACCATATATCAACCATATATCGTATATAACATAAAAAACTGGACAAAACAATTAAAATCATACATACCGTCTGGACCCCATGCCTGTCCAGGTGGTCGTGGCGCATCTGGATCCCCTGTGTAGTCCATGTCTCTGTAAGGATAGTCCTCCAGCGCCAGTGGTAGCTGAAGCCACTGCATATACAGCTCCCGAGTGAAATACCTCCCAACGTCCCCGCCACCCCGGCGGCACATCATCTCTCCCCACCGGATCATCCGAGGCTCCCTCAAGCCTCCCTCTCTGACCGGCACCCGCGGCCGCAGTGTGGGCACCCTCTCCATGAAGAATGCCACTAGAAAGGAACCAAAACAGAATCCCTTGCCAGCTTCCTTCGCTGCGGTCAGCAGTCGCTGCACGCAGGTCAGGAACATCTGGTCCCATGCATAGTAAGTCCCAGCCAGTACTCGCTCTACGATCTGCATCTGACCCCCAGACACCTTTTCAGGTGACTGGGATCCCAAAATCCGTACCACACAGGCTGCCATCGCACGAATTGCTGGCTCCCGTAAATCCTGAATCCGGAGTGCATTCCTATGCACCCTCGCGTCTGCCCTGCCAAACCGCACTGCTAGGTCATCTATATCCAAATCCGCGAAGACCCGCGGCTGTGTGTCTGTTACCCTCCCCAGGCAGGGCAACCCCGTCATGAAATAAACATCAATCAGGGTGAGGTCCACCCTCTCTCCCTGAACTCGAAAGGCCTGTGTCTCTGGCTCCCAGAAATCGATCAATCGGTTCAGCAGCAACCCTGCTGACCGTATCATCGGGATCTCCGCGAAATTCAGTAGTCCGAAGAGCCCCAGCATGCTCCGCACCCGACGGTCATCCCGGATGGCCGTCACAAGGCCCTCTGGCATCTCCCTCTCCCGCCATACCACCTGTGCCATCCTGCAAATCACACAAAGATGTCTCATTAGGCTCATGTCCAAATAACAGACCTGCCCCACCCATCCATAACCCCATAACAGCCGCGGTCCAGACCGCGGCTGTCAAGCCCGACAGTCGCGGTCCAGACCGCGGCTGTCAAGCCCGACAGTCGCGGTCCAGACCGCGGCTGTCAAGCCGAACAGTCGCGGTCTCTGACCGCGGCTGTCCTGGTTAAAACTCGCGGTCGACGACCGCGATTTTGACCACTACACCCGCGATCCACCCCTATGGACCGTACAACATACTCCCCTGGGGGCCCACCACCCCTCCCAACCCAAAAAACAAAACAGGTGTAAGTTTAACGGAATACCTGACTCTCCCGAATATCGAATCCACCGGTCAAATCGTCCAGAAATCACCTGTAACCTCTGGTTCACTCCAATCGCAAATCAACCTCGAATAGTACAAATGACGTGTCATATTGGGCCCACTTACTATTTGTAGTCCGTCGACTTTGTTCTTGTTTTGGCCATTCTGAACCCATACGGAATCCGTTTTCCGAACCGTTTCCACCATTGGAATCAGCACGACGAGATCATCCCAATGGTCACCTCGTTGCATATTTTTGACTACATCATTTTTTGCCCACTTTTTAGACACCAGTAGTAGCCTCAGTTTGCGTGCCACTTGGGCCGCTCTCCATGTTTAACACCTTTTATATCGCCGAATTCATTTTTCCGAGCTCGTGATGATGCTTGAGATCATTTCTCGCTCTCATTTGGAACCATTTCAACATTGTGATCTGACACTTTGCTGCCTCGATTTGCGCGCCACATCGGCCGTTATCAGATTGTTTCACACTTTTTACATGAGCCATCCACTCCTGTCATACTGCAAATGTTTCGTTATTTTGCCACCATTAATTCACCCCGCAAGGAGGCCCACCAGTGTTCCCCCCCACCCTCAGTCCTGGTCATCATAAATGCTCCCTGATTGAACACTTCCTCCTTGCCTGGCCATTATTTCAGAGTCTTCTTATTTGCTTTCAGACTCCTTAAAATTGAAAGCAACCACGAGCATGAACTGTCATGGGCTCGTACAATCCACATGACAGTACCATTCCATCAAGTCAGAGTCTTCTTATTTGCTTTCAGACTCCTTAAAATTGAAAGCAACCACGAGCATGGATTGTCGTGGGCTCGTAAAATCCACACGACAGTAACATTCCATCATTTCAGAGTCTTCTTATTTGCTTTCAGACTCCTTAAAATTGAAAGCAACCACAAGCATGAACTGTCATGGGGTCGTAAAATCCACATGACAGTACCATTCAATACTTCAGAGTTTTCTTATTTGCTTTCAGACTCCTTAAAATTGAAAGCAACCACGAGCATGCACTGTCATGGGCTCGTAGAATCCACATGACAGTACCATTTTATATCCACACTTCTTCTAGTTCCCCAACCCATGAAGAAGTCCCCCCGCGCCTCTTGACACTATGATCGATCCTCTCGGCAGCACCACCACTAAGGTCGCCTTTGTTCAGAGTGTTCTGCAGTCTCCTACCATTTTACCACAGCTTGAGTCTCCCTCAACCCATTCACTCTCAGATCCCATACAGCTATGATCCCTTTACCACCAATCAGTTTCATGTGCCGCCCGATCGTCCCCGCCATCATACTCTGAACAAAGGAAGTTTGAGTCCACCCACTCTACTTGCCCAGTTATTTACCCCAGTTTATCAACCCTGCCATCAGTACTATCACATTTCGGTTTTTCACCTCGCGCTCCTGTCAAGGAAACATCATTGCCTTGATAGTTGCAGGTCTCCCTCTGTCGACGACAGCCCCTCTATTCCAGAGGATAGACCTAGAGGTCCCTGCGCCTTGGACACATCACCATCTGTGGTGCGTGCCTACGAACCATTTCGGGAGGAATCATTATTGCCTCTCCGAATGGTTGTTTCTCACATGTTCGACTTCAGCACATTGATCGCATCGTTGAGAATCGCGCAGGATTCATATCCAGTTCATGATTTGTCGAAGACCCCAGATTTCCCCTGACTCTAGCACATTGGTGAGTCACTTCGGAACGCCCAGTTATATGTTCCCGTGGATGTCCAGGCTGCGTTGACGATTGTATTCGGAAGCCATTCAGTTCTATGCTTCTTTGAGTACCCAGTTCAGTTCCAGATCAGTGTACCATTACGGGTATGACCCTTGTCACTCTGATCCAGCAGCGCATCAGTTCCTTCAGAACCACATTCAGTAGCACTGCTGCCATTCCAGTGTATCAGTTTTTCAGCTCAGACATGGTCAACTCAGCAGTATGTTCCAGATTTGTGTCCCTTCCGGACCCTCATGATATGCACAGTGATTATCTACTACAGGTCCTTCATTTTGGGCCTCACAAGTGATTTTTATTTATCTTGATACGAGCATGGGAATGCCCGCCTCGTCCATCTATTGAGATTCTTCCTCATTCAGTATTTGAGGACATGTATATGTTAAGATCCCCATATTTTGGACCTCATTGTTATTACTATGCTATATCCTGATACGAGCATGGGAATGCCCGCCTCGTTCAGATGATCAGATGATTCCTCATCCATTATTGAGGTTATGTACTTTTCAGTCCTTGCAGGTGGTTCGAGATCGGTGTTCTGAATTTCAGCTGATTCTTTCTCTTCTCCACACCCCAGGAAAACCAAATATGACTTATGATGTCCATCGGCCATACGATGAGCTCCTGCCCTCGCACATCAGGGGGCAATCTGTTATCACCTAAAAATGGTTCACTGCCTCATCTGCCCCATTACATGGCTCATTTGTCCATTTTCCTACCATATTTCCATCAAAAACCCATAAAACCATGCAAAAAGCCTCCAAAAGGCTTAAAATGCCTCCAAAAGGCCATAAAACATTCTTTTCAGCTAAAAATATCCAAAATTCCTCCAAAAAAGCAAAAATATCCAAAAAGGAATAAAAAAATATAAAAGAATGAGGAAATGAGGAAAAAACCCTAAATAGCTGAAAACCTAACCCTAAAACCGCATGGTTTTCAATTATAAATAAGGGGTGGAAACCCCTTATTCCATATCCACAATCACAAGTATCCTGCCTCTGCCAAAATAGCTCGTGAAACCATAGCTCACCATTGAAGCTACTTTCACCGTAAGAGCCCTTTTTGGCCCATTTCCACCATTGGAGAAAGAGAAGAAGCAGCTTGAAGCTCGGAGCCACCGACATCGGACCAACGCAACGGACTTCACCAACCTCCACATTGGAGGTAACATCAATAAAGATCATTATTTACTTTTTACTGTTTTGTTTAATGCACTTATTTAGATTTAATTCTCATTATTGTTTAGCATCTTTTTATTTCAAGTTATAGCTTTTAATTCATAAATCATTGAACTGCTACTAAGGAATCCATTGTCCTTAGTAGGTACTCATTCGTACAAGCTAGGGTGAAAACCCTAGCTACACAAGGCCTAGCTGTGCTTACTAGTACTCTACCTAATAATCAAAATATGAACTCAAGGACCATTGGTCCTGGTTTTGCATGTGGTGGAACTTAAAACCACTCAGAGGCCACTAGTGGTCATGGTTGTATCAACATAGTCAAAGCTTCCAAAGTTGTGACACTTTAGAAATATTACGATTCATGACAACCAGACCTTGGGAAAGAACCTTCTCCACCTGAGAGCCCTTTGCGAATTGAAAAGCCTACGAATAAACCTAAAGCTATGCCTCGCATTCCTAAGGGAGTCTTGAAGTGCTCAGGGCACAATCCTAATTCCCGAGCCACCCAAAACTATTCATTTGTCTAGGATTTTAGCCAGACTCCATGTGCGATGTACGCATTAGAAGTGCTTCAGACTTGTCCTCCATAGAGGAAGGCCTTGTTTTCTTCTCTTGGGGTTAGTGATGATAGCTCTTCTTCCATTATCAAATTTGAAACCATGGGAGTACAGCCTTGCTTTCCTTACTATGTGTCTCTTTTGATTCATGTAGAGTGTCTCAACAACACCATCATGCATACTGTCATTGATGAAGGCGTTGTTGCTTCTGTGATGTCTTTGCCTTGTTGGAAGGGCTTAGGTTCTCCCACATTGTCTCAGTTTTCCAACATGCTAACGGATTTTGATGGACGGTCATTTTGGTCGCATGGTATACTTCCTTCTCTAGAGGTCCAATTGGGAGGGAAGATTGTAGCGATCGAGGTCGAGGTGGTTGATGCGCCCCTTGACTAAATCTTTTGCTGGGTAGGAACTAGATATACAATATGCAATTTGTAGCCTCTTCCCTCTTTCAAGTGGTTTTCTTTCTGTTTAATGGGAATATCATTACTATTGATCAAAATTCTTTCCATAATCCAAGTTTAAATGCATCATCGAGAGCTTCTATCCCGATTATCAATCATTCTCAGCCGGAAACTGAGAATGTGGGTGTGGGTATGTATCCTTCTCTTATGGGAACCTTTAGTTGTCCTCCGCCCATTATTATGATTGGATCTAGTCTTGGTAGGGATTCATCCTCGTTGAATTCAGTACCCTTGTGCACTACCTATATGGAAGATCCTTGAATTCTTCCTTCACCGAGTACTTTAAGTATGCACGTCGATACAAACGTCTCATTTCCTGCAACAATGGTGGCGTATCAAGCGAATATTGATCATGTTGTAGAGCCTAGTCCTTCCTCTTCGCAGATGGAGGAGGAGGACCCCTATGTGCTCCCTGCATGGGCAGTGGAGTCATCTCACTCTCATGACTCCCTTGACGATTTTTTTTCATCAGATGAAGCTATTCTTGAGGCCATGTCTGGGATTGAACAACCTTGGGAAGACTTGCACCATAGATCGTATTTCCTTCCTAAGCTTGATCATTTAGAGTGTGATGACTTTATGGCAATTCTAAGCGAGAAGGTTGGTAGCCCCGTGGTCCCATTAAGCTCTCCTGGTCAGATGGCTGAAGGGAACATGGCTAACATGTCACCAATGATTCCTACCAACATTTCTCATGATCTTGGTAAGACTTAGAATGTCTACATTGGGGTGGATTGTTCACCCTATGAGATTAAAGAGTATACCGAGTTGTTTAAGAATTTTCATGATATTTTCGCTTGGTCGTATGAAGAAATGCCAAACACAAGATATTTTCGCTTGGTCGTATAGACCATCGTATTGTCGAACACAAGATCAAGACTTATTCGGATGAGAAACCGGTTCGACAACGTTTGCATGCCATGAATCCTAGAAAGGAACCCGCCATTAAAGCAAAGATAGAAAAACTACTCAAAGATGGTTTTATCCATCTCGTTCCCTTGATGGAGTGGGTTTTAAATCCTGTTCCGGTGGATAAGAAGTAGGGAGCAATCCGAATATGCACTGATTTCCACTACTTAAATTGAGCCTGTCCTAAAGATAATTTCCCTACACCATTTATTCATCATATTTTGGATGAGTGTGTGGGAAGTGAGGTATTTTCTTTTATGGATGGCTTTTTCGGTTATAATCAGATACAAACTAATCCTGATGATCAACATAAGACCGCATTTATTTGTCCTTGGGGAACTTTTGCATATCAGAAAATGCTCTTCGGCCTTAAAAACATCGGAGCTACGTTTCAGCAGGCCATGACCTTGATCTTTCATGATCTTAAAAATATTATTGAAGTTTATTTGGATGATATTATTGCTCACTCTCGTTTGAGAGTGCATCATCCTTACCATTTGCGATTAGTGTTCGAAAGATTTCGTCATTATCAAGTTCGTTCAAATCCTCATAAGTGCATCTTTTGCGTGAAAGTGGGTCATTTACTAGGATTCATTGTATCCAGGGAGGGTATTAGAGTCGATCCCTTAAAGGTTGAGGTAATACTTCAATTGTCTACCCCACGTAATATTTGACACCTTCAGTGTTTACAAGGTATGGTGAACTTCTTACGAATATTCGTAGTCAATTTTTCCAACTTGACTAAAGGCTTCATGCATTTGTTAAAGAAGGACGTCCCTTTTTACTGGGATGAGTGAGCCCGGGAGTCTTTTGATGCCCTTAAGAAAGCCTTAGCAATGGCCCCCATGCTTAGTCCACCTGACTATTGCCGTGATTTTTTTATTTATGTGGTCATGTCTCAGGAGACGGTTTGTATGGTATTGGTTCAAGAGGATGAGGAGCTCCATGAGCATGTCATATATTATTTGAGCTGAAACATTATTGATGTGGAATTTCATTATTCCCATGTGGAGAAGCTAGCCTTAGCCACTGTGCATGCAGTTCAGCGTTTGAGACATTACATTCTCCTTCGTCAAACTTTGTTCAATGCTCACATCAATCCATTTCAGTTCGTCCTCACTAGAAGGATGATTAGGGGAAAATATAATAAATGGATTGTGATTTTGCAAGAGTTTGATCTCGAATTCATCTCGACGAAATCGAAGAAATCATTAATCTTTGCTGAGCTCATTTCAGATTTCCCAAATTTGGAGGAGGAGGAGGTTTATGAGGATTCTTTTGTTTATGAGCATATATTCCTCATCTCAATTGCGGACCCTTGGTACAGAGATATTATCGTGTATTTGCAAACATTGAAAGTCCCTACTCACCTCTCATGGTATGAGCGACGACAACTACGTCGCATAGCAAAGAACTACCTCATAGTGGATGACACTTTGTGCCATCGTGGGTGGATTCCATTTTACATCGTTGTTTAACTCATGATGAGGCTAAGGTCATGCTTAATGATTTCCATGGAGGGGCGTGTGGTGGTCATTTATCTGGGCTTTCTACAACCCAAAAAATATTGAGAGCAAGCTATTTTAGGCCGTCTATCTTCAAATATTGTGTTAATGCAGTCAAGAAGTGCCACCCTTTCTAGGTGTTTGCACGTAATATGCACTCGCATCCAACCCCGTTGCATCCTATTGTCACCGTTGGTCCCTTCACCAAGTGGGGGCTTGGTTTTATGGATTGCAACCTGGCCTCGGCTGGGGGCACCATCATATTATTGTGGCTACTGATTACTTCATGAAATGGGTAGAGGCTCTGCCCACAGTTAAATTCGACGGTGAGACAGTCACACATTTCATTTTCAACCAGATTATTACCTAGTTTGGCATTCTGAGAGAGCTTGTTGCTGACCATGGCAGGAACTTTCAGAACAAAATGATGGAAGATTTGGATTCCAAGTTAGGATATAAGCAAGAGAACTCCTCTTCTTATTACCCTCGAGCGAATGGAAAGGTTGAAGCAGTGAACATGTCACTTAAGTCTACTCTCCAACAAACCATCGCACAGAGCAAAAATAATTGGCATATCATGGTGTATCCTGCTTTGTGGGCCCATAGAACTGCGATTAAGACTACCATCATTTTTTCTCCCTATAATCTTGTGCATGGGACGGAGTCTGTATTACCGATTGAATGCAAAATCCCTTCTTTGAAGCTAGATCTGGAGTTTTTACCAGACACTTTTCACATTGGAAGAACATTTGGTCCACTTAGAGTAGCTTGATGAGCAGCACCTAGATGCCTTAGTGGCTCTTGAGGTTAACAAGTGTCGCGTTAAGGTCCAGTATGATAATTCTATCCGTTCGAGGAAGTTTCGTGAAGGTGACTTGGTCCTTTTGTGGGATCAAGATAAGGAACCTTTGGGGGCAGGAAATTTTAATCCCATGTGGCATGGTCCTTACGTGGTTAAGTGTGTCTTAGAGAAAGGCGCCTATGAGTTGGTTGATTATGAAGGGACATCCTTGACGGATCCTAGAAATGGGCTCTATCTCAAAAAATACTATGCATGATCTTCAGCCAGGGCTTATTTTTGTATATTATTGAATAGTTTTGCATTGCATAGTTAGGTTTTCTTATGGTGATCGGGTTTGTTCATTAGCTTTTGTTTCTTATGGCATATGTCGATGGATTCTTCTGTTTACATAGGATTCACTAATGGTGGTAGCTGCCACACCCAAAACTCAGCTTCGACTGCTTGGGTGATCTATACTCCTACGGGTCATGTATTGTCTTCAGGAGGCATATGTTTACGGCCTTCGTCAAACAATGTTGCTGAATATAGTGTCATCATTGAGCTATTGCGTGATGCCATTTTGCATGGTGTCCTTTCTCTTAAGGTACGTCTTGATTTGCAGTTAGTGGTTTCACAACTTAATGGCTTGTGTCATCATTGAGCTATTGCGTGATGCCATTTCGCATGGTGTCCTTTCTCTTGAGGTACATCTTGATTCACAGTTAGTGGTTTCACAACTTAATTACTTGTATCGTGTTAGGGATCCGACATTATTACGAAGATTCTTGCGTGTTAGATTGCTAGAAAGGCAATCTAAGAGTATAACATACATTCATGTTCCAAGAAATTTTAATCAAGTTGTTGATTCATATGCTAACTATGTGTTAGATTGACATTTGTTTCATAGACCATAAGCGTATCACAAACATAATTTTACACATGTAAATAGAATAATAATCGATCATCATAAATATTTTTCATTAATTTCAAAAAGGTGACATCATAATACATAAGTGTTGGGGATTATGAGCCACCAAATTATACTACACAGTCATACAAAAAATATACACCCAGGTCTCTAAGCCTTAGGTGGAGGAGGGTGTTGATCATGATAACACACTACAGCTCTAGCTAGCCGGCAGAATAATCGAACCCATGCTCATGGTACTCCAACCACCTAGCACTGCATGGCCTCAAGCAAGTCCTCAACTTGCGGCATGGGTACCCTATGTGTCAACTGAACAAAGTCCGTGTGAATGCTTTGGAGCATCTGCTCTGCATCCACACTCATGATATCATCACCTCTTCCCCTCTGTCGATGACGAGGAAAGCCATCTGGCCATTGTGGTCCTACATCTACATATACATGACAGAGTGTCACTATGTGTCATCACACTAAAAACATGTCTTTTGATTCCATATATCAAAAAACACAAAAAAATTAAATAATTCGAAAATTAAAAGTGGGTTTGGCATTCGTTACCTATATCTCCATAAGCCGCTCCTAGTGGTAGGGGCATATATGGGTCTCTGTGGAAGTCTATCCCTGCATAGGGGTAGTCGTCTATGGTGACGATCTATCTCCGCCACCATGGAAAGAAATTTTTTGGGAAGGGATTAGCCACCCTTCCACCTCCTAGTATGCGCATGACATTAGCCCAACGTCATTGAGATGGATCCTGGACTCTATGAAGAGCAATGTCTACTCTAGGGATTAGCCCTGGCACCAGCTCAAAGAAGAATGTGCTCAGTATGTTGTCAAACCTGAAGTTCTACACCCTGCCCATCTTGCACTCACTGAGTTGTTGTTTCATGTTGGTCAGCATTGTAGTACTCCAGTCATATACTATAGGCTGCATACACTCTACCACATAGAAAATCATAGGTTGTGAGGCCTGGTGGAGTGATGCCAAACCTGCAATCCTGCCTAATGCCAAGAGTATGGTTTTCATCCCCAAAATCTGAATCGAGTTTGTCAGGATTTGACTCCCAACCTTCTCTGTATTGGGAAGGTAGTACACAGCTATGTAATCATCTATAGTCAGCCCACCTCCTAGCCCACGAGATCAGAGATTCACCACCTCCCCTTGTCAGGACAAACCTGTGATGAAATATTTGTCCTCAACCTCAATGCTAAGTGACATTCCATCTATCTGAAAAGTTTCAAACTCTGGATCCTAGTAATCTACTAATAGCTGGAGTAGTCTTGGCTTTTCTCTTAAGTTGTCAAGTCACCAAAACTTGTATAAGACACATGCCTGTAATGTTTGTTCAGCTATGAGGTCAGCTTGAACAGCTTCCTCAACATCACCATGTTCTCTCTCTCTCCACTCTAGCACCATCCTGCATAAAAAAACATAATTTTTTATTATTATTTGCCTATAAAAACCATGTTCGCGGCCTTATGTGCGACTGTTTTCAAAACAGTCGTGTATGTACACGGTTTTCTAGGTATTTTCCGCGTATGGTGGGCCCTATACGCAAAAAAATGCCCAATTTTCATGTGGGCCGAAACGCCCAAGTTGGGATGGCCTAAAAAATTAAATTGACCATGAAAATTTTAAAAATTTGCATGAAAATGAAAGAGAGGGGCAAGGGAATTTACCTGGATCAAACGTGAAGGGATTCCGTCAGACGATGCTCCCGGAATTCTCTTCTAAAGTTCTGAGCTCAAATGCACTATGGTGGGTAGAAATTCAAAATGGTATGAAAATTTTTAATTTTTCACTATATTATAGAAATTTTTGAAATTTTTACCCACTTTAGATAGTTTTTTACCATTTTTGGACCGTTTGAACTAATTTGATGTTGTAGGAACCCATTTTGAGTGCGTTTTGACTGTGTCTTCGACCCGTTCATTCCTATTACAGGTATTATGTCTAAACTGGCATATAGGTTAGTTTTTCACATCTACTTGTGTTTTGCATGACCTTATGACCGTTTCATCTTAACCTTAGGTACGAACCCATTCCATCTTGTCACGGAACCTTCTTGTTGCTTTTAGAAGGGACATTATGCGAAAGGTAGAGCTTTCCCATACAAGGGTACCCTAGTTAGAGACATGTATTGCATTTGGTGACCATGCCGACATTTCTCCTTTATGGTGTGGGAGTCCTTTGTATAGTACCACCATGACTTTGAATAAGAGCTTCATACTCCTCTTGAATTTTATGCTGGCCATTCCCCCAGAACTCCCTTGTATCTGTCAAGCTGTAATTGCATTATCATGAGTTTTGCTTGCCTTGTTGAGCCTTATGCCAGCTTCCCTGACTTTGATTATCAACCATATAGCTTGAGCTTGTCTCATGTCTAGCCAAGCAGAGCCTTTTACATATCTTTTGTAGCTTGATTCCACATTTTTCACTGGGAGGGGACTTTTCCCTGAATGTTGTTATCCTGCACATGTTTCCTTGCATTGAGCATAGGTATGTTCCACTACTTGGAACTAGTTTGTTTGTCCCCTAACACTCGTCTCCTCCTAGATTTGTAACTATAAAGCACTTTTATTCTTTTTCAAGCTTTTCAAAATATATGAAAAAGTCCAAAAAAATAAAAAAAACCAAAAAGTTGGACAGGAAAATATGTTATCTTTGGCAGCAGTTGAGTCATGTCTCCTTCGAACAGAGCAATGTACATCACATTCGTTGGTTGGGTTGTTAGTTTGACTTTAGGAGTTGTACTCGTTTCTCTGAGTTTATTTCCACCGACTGGTTAAGCTTCCAGTCCTTGTGGAGCCTCTGTTGATGCCTCCTATGTCGCAGAGATGTCCCAGTTTTGCATATCAAGTCTATGCTGCCTACATTCAGTCACCATTTGCATTTATGCTCTTGTTCAAAGGAAGTTGAATCCTGAGTCGGCCATTCCTCAGTTGTCTTGACTTTGCATGTCGGCCATTCCCGGTACTATTACTGGTTTGCGCACATCTTATTCAAGTTCTTCCACATTATACATCGTTGTTGAGTACCTCATGTTGGTTGATGGGGGATGCCTTAATGCCATCCTTCCAGCGGATTCCCTCCCATTGAATTTAGATCATTTATTCTGGGATAGGAGTCTAGAGTCATTTGAGTGCCTTGAGATTTACAGTCATCAGTGGTAGGTTCTCTCGTCGTCGATAGTTTTTGGGAATACATCAATGTCCCCTGATCGATCGATTCTTCCATGTGTTAGACCTCAACACATCTATCCACATTTGTTAGATTGCACTCTAGTACCTTGATTCCCATTTTCATTATCGATGGGTGATCTCGCGTCTGTTAACGGTATACATCAATGAATGGTAATCAAACGATGGACTACTATGTTCAACCTCGACACCTTTATTCGCATAGTAATACATGTACTCATAGCAGTTTGTGTAGAATACTTTCCAGCTTGGTGGCATTCCACATATTCTACCTCCTTGATCGTGCCAGTGTTCATGAGATTTCAGCTCTCGTAACTTGATTCCAGTGTATGTCATCTATCTTCAGCCAATATGGAGATCTTGATCCATTGTATATCTTCAACGTCTATGGAGATCTTGATCCATTGTATATCTTCATTATGGATATTCTGTCTATTATATATTGTACGTGGCGATGACCACACATGTCACATTTTGTATATCATGCCTATTCATGGCCATTGTACTCTTATGTATCCGGGACTACTATATGTATTTGCAGTCATATGCAGAGATTGATTATTGTATTATACTAATGGATGGCTGGCTCTTCCACCTCGTTCTTCATCACTCCACTTATGGGATGGATTTTATAATGTATTTTGGCCATCATGTTACCCCTCTGACCTCACACATTAGGGGGCATCTGTTACAACTGATTTTACCACACATGGTTGATCACATGTTTATGGCCTTCCCTGTTCCTCTACAGACTCTTTAGACCCCATGGACTGATATTGTACATTTGATGTTTCCAATTCCATCCCTAAAAACACCTATTTATTGATGTACACACCTTTTAAACCCATACTCGCGTGTATACGCTGATTTTGACCTTAAACCCATGTACATCGGGATGTGTGCATAAATCCAAATATTTTTGGAGTTTTCCTTCATGTGTGTCCAAACCACTTGACTCTTGGCCTTCCATATGCCTCAAGATCACTCGGATTTGACCCTCCATTACCCCTTTGGAGTACTATATAACGAACCCCTTGGATACATTGAAGAGGAGGAATTGAAGATCAACGAAACTATAGTCCATTGTTGCCATTGCTTGCATATACTTGATTATGCATCCCTTTGTCCCTTTGGACCACTTTGTGTTCTTCCCAAGCTTTCCTTTGCCTATGATCTTGCTATCGAGAGATGGAGGATTGAGGTGGTGGAGGCCCAGGTGGAGGACTCAGTTTCTTCGGTTTGCAGATGTGCCGACGGAGGTTGTCACTTGTGTAATCTATGATTTGATTAATAGAAATATCTTTTCCCATCCAATTATGTGCATTTAAATGAATATTGAATCCATGGATGTGTTTAATTGCTTATACATTATTGATTATATATGCTAGAGTAGATCTAACACCATATTATATAGCATGCTTGTCTTGTTTGTTGTTGTTGAGAGCAAATTGCTAACACAAGCAGTATTGGAAAAAGCTCAATGGGGATCTACTTCAACCGTCCGGAATATGGTATAATTCGAGATCCTTTAGTGTTAGATGTTTGGTTTCTCTTGCATATTGGGAAGGGACTGATTTCTCTTGTTTAGCTGTCTGTTGTGGTACACCCCAAGCCATATGAATTTTCTCTCTGTAAATGAATCTAAGCTTGTTTGTCACTTTATGAAATCTCTCTATGGCCTTAAGAAATATCCTAGAGATCGATATGTCGAAATGGATAGATTTATCCATGACAATGGTTTTTTTAGATGTCATCCTGACCCCAATATCTATACCAAGAAAGTAAGAAACCATCTCATAATCTATGTTCTTTATGTTTATGACTTTATTCTTACTAGTAGTGACCCTAAACTTTGAACCCATGTGAAATCAAGACTTAAAAAGAAATTTGGAATGAACGACTAGGATTTTTAGCCTCCAAGTGTTGCAACAAAAGAAGGATTTTTTTCTTTCTCAATCTAAGCATGCTTGTGACCTTATTCGTCACTTTCACATGGATGATTATAAACCAACCCCATCTCCCTTCTAGTCTAGATTCAAACTTACTACCACTTGCACTTCACCCAAAGTAGATGCCACATTGTATTGTCAACTATTTGGTAGTTTATTGTACTTTACTCATACCCATCCTGATATTTCCTTTGTTGTTGGTCTTGTTATCCAATACATGAACACACCCTATTAAAGTTTTTGGAAAGCAACAAAAATGATACTTCAATACATATGGGGTACATTTCAGTTTTGGATTCATTATAGTTCAAGGGAGCTCCTTTGTTGGTTGTTTTAACTTATTCAAATTAAGTTGGTGACCCTAATGATTGGAAGTCTACTGCATGCTACATTTTCAGTCTTGGTTCCAAACCTGTCTCTTTGGATTTGTAGGAAACAACAAGCTCTTTCTCTTTCTTTAGTAGAATCCGAGTATTGAGCAATAATTAAAGCAAGTCAAGAAACCTTGTGGACTCGACAGATCCTTTCAAAATTTGGATTCATGTAGCAACAACCAAGTACCCTTTGGTGTGACAATAAACGCAACAAACACATTGAGCTACCAATACATTTCATTAAAAAGCTTGTCCAGGACCACATTCTCAAAGTGATCTTATGCCCTATAGATAATCAAGTTTCAAACATCTTCAACAAGTCTCTTAAAGAATAGCAGATTTCTAAACTTTGATCTATGTTAGTAGTTCAAGAACTTGTCATTAAGTGGGGATAGGATCTAATGCCTCCTTCCTTCTCCTATTGGATCACTTTCGTAAATCCTTAAACCATATCCCAAGTTGTTATTAAGGAGGATTCTAGGATATTTAGACACCTGGGAGTTAGTTATGATCAACTTGGTATAATGTGTCTTTAGGTAAAGTGTGTTTATTTAATATGCATTTGTATCTATGTAATCTAACGTTCACGATATGTTCTAGACATAGAGTAATCCAATGATTCATCTTCATCTCAATCTTAATGACTATTGATCCATGGATTAGTACCCGATTAGTCCACGATCTCTATTTAAACAACATGCAAATTCATTTGCTTGATGATAGATTGTGAGAAACTCATATGTAAAATATTATTTCATTTGCATTAATATATTGTCTCAAGTATCTATATGGTCAGCATTGTGGATTGTTTCTCTCTCTGAAGGTTTTAACCACGTAAAACATCATTTTATTGATATGTAATATGTTTGTGTGAGTTATTCCTTAATGTGTTCGATCTTCGGGATATACCATGTTTTAATCAAACAAATATTCTTGATATCTCTTTCAAAGAAGTCATTCTAAGCTAGATTATAGAAAGTACTTTAGCATTTTTTAGACTTTTGAACATATTGGATTTTGCAAAGTCCATTTTTTTGTATTATCATAATGTACACTACTACTATATCAAACTTTTAATACAAATTCTACATAAGTTTTAATATTAAAAAAAATCAAAATAAATAATACATTAAAAAAATAACCTTATAATGAGAACCACGTAAGTAAAAAAAATAAAAATCAACCTATAGTGAGAACCACATAAGTAAAATAAAATAAAAATCAACCTTATAATGAGAACCACGTAACTATTCAATTACAAGCATATATAACATACAAATATAAATCACACAATCTCATGTTAGAATTACATATTGCTTTGGACAAGATAGTTGTACCTGTTATCTAATGGATAACCAAGCCAAGCGTTACATCTTCACATAGACAACTATATATAATGATGTAATTAGTTATAATGAACTCAAAACAATGCATTGTTAACGCAATTACAAGATGCATACACAATGTTCTAACATGTAGACACGAGGAGGGTGTGCTACTGTAGCACATGTTGGATGCACACAAATATAAAAATGCAAAATGTGGCATCAATGATATTTGACTTCTAAGTTGTAAATAATTATTCAAGCCACATATTATATTTGTGTAATTTAAATTGTTATTTATTTAGTGTACTTGCAATGAATATCGAGTTAGAGGTTGTTACAAGTTGTCATGCTAAGCACCATTGTTGAGAAGGATGCTCCATATAAAGAAGTGTGGCAATGGGGGAGTAAAGGTTTGATGTCAAGCTACATGGAACACTTATCAAAGGTTATTGTGGTTATAAAACATGCCATGTTGGCAAAAGGGTGATGCACATAAACACCAAAAGAATAGATTATCTATTAATATGAATTTAGAGGTCAAGAATAGATTATTTGTTAATATGAATCTAGACGTCAAGAATATGTGTGCCTTAATCATTAACCATTTAATTTTATATGATCATGCATAATTAACATAAGAAAATTAAGAGAAAAAGCATGAATCAAATGCATTGTTACAATAAAACTCTAAGGTTCTTTGAGCATCAAGATCATAATGTCTACTAAAGGAATGTTTTGACCATACATAATAATTATCCCAAGAAGGTGAGTAAACGCATTAAGGCCTTCTCAATATATATGCCCTAATAGTGAAAATATCAACTCACATATAAAATGTGGGATAAATAAAACCTCACCCACCAAGCACATATTCAAGAAAATGAGCCACATAAATGTTTGCTTTAAGTATCAAGATCCATACAAATGGTCTTCACTAATGATGCCCCATTACATGTACACTATGGTGCTTCACTAATGATGGCCTCAAATGTTATACATGCCATCATAATGATTGATATAACCCCAATGGTGTTATGTGCCTAAAGCTTGAAATATCATAATAAACTAAAGTTCACACAATGCACACAATATGTGAACATGGAGCACAATTCCAAAAGGGATAGTAGCACTCAGTTACACAATAAATTCTCGAGGAATGCGATAACCTCCTCCAATAACCCTAATATACTCTTATATCAAAATCACATTTTTGTATTTCAATAATCACTATATTGACCTCTATATATACACATTCTCACATGTTGCACATGTGGGCCCTTGATTAGCTCGGCCCTTATTACATATACATTTAACCCCATATATGCCCCACTTAGGTTCATATCATAGTACCCTTCTTTAGAAAGCTCCGCAGTTAAGGGTTTATCATGTAATGAAACCAAGTAATATGATTTCCTTATATTCATGCTCACTCTTTACCATTGATGATGATCCATCCATCCAAACTCATTTATTTTTTGTCTTCATTGTTGATAGTAATTGTTGTATCACTTAATTCCCTTGGATTCCATGCATTGTAGTTGTGGCTTCTCTAATTTTTTGTAGTCATTTCTGTATGATGATATATATCATTGATTATTCTATATTTTTCCTTGGTAACGTTGATATCAATTTTCATGTCTTTCTAGGAAACTTTCTTAGTAATGATGGTATCAACATGGTTTCACCTTTAATGAATTTATTTTATTATGCACACCCATATTATCAATCTTCTTTTCAAAGACAATGGGATACTCGATGTTATGTTCTTCATCTTAAATACTTCTTCCTTTTGAGACAATTCCATCATATTTGGCACATACATCCTAAACTTGAAGCTCAAGTTTTTCAAGTATTTTATAACGAACTTCTTCAATATTGTCTTCATTCTCATTTTAAATTTGCAACGTGTTGTTATCCATAAATTTCTTACACCCTTCTCCAATTCTAGACTGTATTTTTAATTTCACCCCGTTAGTATTTAAGGCTTCTTCTATTATAAAAAATATATAAAACATAAGAAAACAACAATAACAATAGAACACAATATTTATGTGGAAACCCTATTGTGTGCACGTAAAACCATAAGGCAATAGCATCTTCAAATTTTATTATCACTCTGCAAAAAAACTTGCAATGCTTTCCTGTATAAAATTGCAGGGGGTCTTTTCTCTTTTATAGAATACATAAGAGGTTCCATAAATTTTGGGCTTTACCCCTAAGACCCTCCTCACGCATATATTGGACATTTGGATATTTACATCACCTCCTAACATCCTTAACGTTCTTGCAAATATCTTCTTCAAATATTTTGGTGGTATTATATTCAACTAACATGGTAATATATTTATCCTTATTGTTTGGTTGGAATGCTTATAGATATTTTTACACATTGTTGACATTGATAAGTAGGTATTGATTTTTCTTATCCAACCTTCTGGTTTCTTCATATTATTCCCTTGAATCGCCATTTTCCCACTTTCCTTGCTAATATTTTCTTGTTTTAATTTATGAACCTCCTGAAGCAGTGCTTCATTAAAATCACTTATATTTGACAACTAGTCATCCTTCTTCTTCATCTCTTCTTTAATTCTTTTAATTCATCTTGAATTTTTTTGCATCTACTCCATTTTTATGTCCTTGATCCATTTATTTGAGAAGAGTTTTTTAGATTATTCCATTGTGGAGTGTAATCTTATGGCTGCATCAATATTTAAGCCATGACTCTTGAGATTCACCATAAGGAATAAGTACTTGAAACCCAAGAATTTACAACATTTTAATTTTCGATCCTAAACCATTCGTTATGATCAATTCCATCTTCATTTATTCTAAATGTAGGCATTGGCATTAGTTCTTATTTGTGGACTAACCAATGAACTCAAATTTTGGACTCAATATATCTTAACCATGATGATACCAAATAGTTATGATTGTTTTCCCAAAATACTCAATTGCATTTCAATCTTCCCAGAGATTATTAATTACCTTAGTTGGATCTCCTAATTAAAAGTTACACCAATTTTAGGTTAGCATACCTTTTAAAACCTTGATCTAGAGATTTTCATGTTGGTCAACCTTGCACTTCATGTATCTCCGAAATTATTCCACCTATGAGTCTAAAATTCTATCATTTAATATCCCAATTTGTCTTTTGTAGAATACTATAGGTCTCGATAAATTTTTATGAGCAAATAGAATGTTGTGATAACTTTCCCAAAGCTTATTGATTTTCACACCTTTTAAACAAACACACTTGTACAATAAACCATGCATCCAATTTTGCATATTTGATTCAAAAAAATGACTTGAAACATCGTGGTTCATCTTCTTCTCAAAATCCACTTTTCACACTCTATTTGGATGTCACTAGCTTTAGATCTAATTATTTTACATAGATCACATGTTTGAGACTAGTTTCATAACTAGTCGAAAAACCTAACTTCCTATCTTATAACTCTAAATCTATAATGATCGAGAATATGAATTTTGTATGCAATGTAGTTCACCATTTCCTCTTTGTACCTTGAAAATTTTACTCACTAAATATTCCCCGCAAAAAGGCAGAGTGCATTAGAGGAAATTTCAACTCAAAATGAGCCTTCTAAGGAAAATAATAAAATAATAGTTAAAATAATAAAATAATATTTATTAATTTTGGAGGAAGAAAAGAAAAAAACTAATTTTTTTATGATACCTATCCTCATATTTATATTAAAAAATTGTTTAAGACCTATACAGTGTTTCAAATTTAAAGCAATTTCATTGGCTAACACGTGATGACATGGAATTTGAATTAGGGTTGAAAGGCCCATTTTGAGTTGAAATTTCCTCTAATAAAATGGTAAGATGGTTTGTTTAAGGAGTCCAAATCAAGGATTGGTTGCTTTGATACCAAATGTTATGAAATTTGACCTTAAAATAACATAATAAACAAGAGTACACACAATGCACAGAAGATGTGAACACGAGGCACAACTCCAAAAGAGATAATAAAAAATGAGGTACACAATAAATACTTCTAGAATAGTAGAGCCTCATTTAAATAATCCCAATACATTAATATATCCAAATAATATGTTTATATCCCAATAGCGACTATATTGACCTCTATATATACCTATTCTCACTCACTTCACATGTGGACCCTTTATTAGATCAACCCCTGTTACAAATACATTTACCATGCTACATATACATTTATCCCTATATATGCCCCTTGTGGTGTCATATTAATGACACTAAGTACATCTACAAATGTGGCCATTATAAAAATGAACAAATCAACAAATAAATAACTTCACTTCCATCAATGCAACATTATAGAGAGGAATAATGAACATCATCATTGGTAGTAAAAATATAAATAAGTTGCAGGGGTGGCAGGAGCGGGGGGGATCCTTCTGGATCCCGGAGGACAAATAGAACAAACTTTTGCTTGGGGTTTAGGGACTCGAACCAACAATGAAGCAGAGTGGTTGGCTCTCCTCCAAGGTCTGCAGATCCTTCAGGATAAAAACTATCAAAAGGTTCTGATATTTGGAGATTCAAAGCACGTCATATCTAAATTGATCAATGGATACCCCAAGGGAGCAGTCAATTGTCGTCGCCTGTACAATAAAGCTAAACTTCTTATGCTCAGCTCCTATGAACCATTTCATATTCTCAGAATCAATAACACAGCAGCGGATAGTATGGCCAACTTGGGGGCCTCCATCCCTCAAGGCCACCTCAAGCAAAATGGGAATCCTCCCATTCTTAAATATGTTCCGTAATGAGAAGTCAAGCTTACACCCATCCTAATATTAAGCAAACATTTAGGAAGTTCTCTTTGATTGACCATCGCAAGTGGTTTAGCCTATTGAATAAACATAGCAAGGGGTCTTGTCTTTTGACTATCCATGGGATCTTACTCCTCCCCCTTCTCTTTGGCTTGTTTGGCCACCCCTTTTTCATCCTTCCCCTTTCATTCCCCCTCATAACCCCTCTCTCGCCCCTCATATATCCCTCCTTCATGCTCTTCGAAGCCCCCCGTCATTTCACAGCTGGCCTCCTCATCGCCGGATCCTTTCATTTACTGCTCAGTCCTCCCCATCCTCCTTCCTATGTCGCGTGGTCCCCTTGTTGTCTTCTCCATCTCTCGAAGGCAGCAGAATTAAAAGCTCTTCAATTCGGGGATATCTTCATTCCCCCCTCGCACGCTCAAGATCCCTTCACGTTTTTCACCATGGCCTCCATTGGCAGCGATATGATCTCCCATTCCCTTTTCACTCTCGGCCCTGGATTATATGATGCTCTGCGATTTCTGCTGAAAATTGTTACAGGCATTGGAGAAGGGAGACTACAAGGCCTCCCATGGCAGGTTCTCCCTCTTACTCGCTCAGTGGTGAAGGAAAGGTTGGCTATTGCAGCCTTTTCCCCCTGTCCATGTAGCTCCCTTTCAATTTCGCAGACAGTCACTCCTGGTTCAGGCTTTCTCTTTGGAAATTGGGGAAGCAGCTCGGTCATAGGTTGCAGGTGTACAGGGTGGCAAGAAGGAGCCGTGGGAACTTTGGCTTGTGGAAGAAGCGACGACTTATTGTTTTATAAGGAACTCCTCGTGCTTAGATTCTGCTTCACTAGTCTTTTAGCTCCTGACAGTCCTGCTCAAGCTATTCAGAACCAGTTCGCTTGAATCACCTTATTGACAAAGGATGACAAAATGGCTCAGGCTGGTGAAAACGCGGGGATTATGGACATCAAAATGAACTTGAGGATATTGTATGAACCGATCTCCATCAGCGTTATGGATAACAGAGAGATGGCTCGGGAGGTGAAAAAAATGGAAGACACAGTCAGCTATACCTCACTTCAGATCAGTAATCACGATGCACGCATCGATGACAACAAAAGTAATCTTCATGAAATAATGGGGAACGTCGACAGGATTCAAGAGGACCTTTAGCACTTCATATCCATGAACCAGAGCAGCAGAGTCAATGGAGCCACTGATGATGCCATGCTTCCAATGGAGGAGGAATCCGTCGTCCAGCCAAGAAACCTAAGAGGCAACCCTAGCCTTCTTTTGTCTAGCTTTGAATGAATGTTTTTTTGTCTATTTTTATGTAATCAGTATGTAAGGGTTTATACAACCCACGGCTATAAATGTTTTGAACAAACTCATTGTGAAGTGTTTTGGGAAACACAGTGGATAGTCCCTTTGTGCAGCTCTTTTGCTATGCATAGATACTCTGGTTCTCCATGTCTGTAATGAATGGTTGTGCACAACTAACTTTTATATATTCCCCCCTTTATAGTTTCTGTTAAAAAATATATATATAAATAAGTTGCAAACATGGGCAACTTCACTTTTTTCAAACACCTATGCAAGTAGGACCAATCTGAGTAGCATAAACCTACCCATAATGAGGTGAAACAAGACCTTAATGGAACATCAATTTGTATATTTTTCAATGCCCAAAATACTCACAAAACCCTCTTGGGAAACAATGATGCAAATAAAGATCCTAATTGTAAACTTGAAGCCTCCAAAGAATAATTTAAAACCATTGTTTCAATAGTTGGGAATAAAGTACTAGGAGACTCTAGTCCAAGTACAGCTTAGTTAATATGCAAATAACCAAAGCAAGAACATTGTTTTGTTAAAGAATAATGCACCCAAAAATACAAAGTAGATGGAAAAAACATGTTGACACTGAAAGTATTCCAATAAACTATAAGAGTCAGTAATAAAGAAGAATTCCCCAAACACACAAATTGAGAACCTAACCATGTTTTTGAGACAATGAATATGACCATTAACTAGAGCTCCTGCAATTCCCCCAGTCTGACCCTTTTAATATATTGAATTAGATTATGTAATTTCCGGAAGGTAATCCCTAGACACCTATGATTTTGGTTATTTGCTTTATGGTGGCACTAGGTGCCTAGATAATGAATCATGGATATTATGATGTTTATTTCATGTATCATGAAGATGTATTTTATGCATCATGTATATTTATATCTAATGTCTAATCATATGGTTGATTGCTTGAAATATGATTTAGATGGGTCTATTTTGTTGAAAGATTGAAGGCCTTACAATGAGGTTTGAAGACCAATTGATAGGGATTGAAGATTGATCCTTGATTCTACACTGGGAACCACTTTGATAGTCCAGGTTCTCACACGGGAATCTTGGGAGTGGGATGGTGATATTCTAAGTGACCGGTAGGGTGAAGGAAGTCACATTCCATAGGATATGGAGACAAACAAACAAACAGGTAGTAGTGGGAAGTATTATGGTTTCTCGAAATAGGATTTCTGAGAGTTGCAATTACAATGACATGTGTGATGGCATGTAAAAGTAAGTATGCATCGAGGACGATGCATTATTTTAAGGGAGATGGGATATAATATCCCGAAGGTAAGCCTCGGACACATGTGGTTTTGGTTATTTGCTTTTATGTTGGCACTAGGTTCCTAGACCATGAACCATGGATATTATGATGTTTATTGTTAAAATTATTTTATTATTATTATTATTTATTATAACTAAAATAATGGCACAACATGGACAGCAACGTTGTTGGGGGGTCTTAGGATTTAACATGTGAAGGGGATGGGGTTAGGAGTTGTGGCTCCCCTTAATAATACTCTAGTCTTGTTAATTTTGATATTATTGGACCTTCATAATCTTAATTTTCCTAGTCAACACTTAGCATGCAACCATGCATCATTTAACCATGCACATGTAACCATAAAAGCATGCACATGCATCCATGCACCATGAACCCCAGTAAACTCTAGCGAACTGGAGTAGTCGTTGATCAACTAGAGTCAATTTGGTTAACTAGAAGTTGTCCTTAGTTAAGATGAGTTAAATTGACTTGTCTCTATTAAATTGTGTTAAATTGAGTTGCCTTCAGTTAAATAAAGTTAATTCGAGTTGTCTTCATTGCATGAGAGTGATATTGGAAAATTGGAGTAAATCCTTGTGAAATTCGAATTACCTTCATGCAAGAGGAGTCATTCATGGGTGATTAAGAGTTAGTTAAGATAGATTGGAGACAACTTTGATAAATTCAAATTAGTCAGGGACTGTGAGTGTCTTTTTCATTGTTTTAAAGTCATTCTCAATGGATTCAACTTACTTGTTTGAGAACTTGAATGAGTTAGTCAATGGTTTTTTGGAAGCCCCAGTGATTGGGAGTCCTTTCTTAGTGGTCTAGAGTAAATGGTGCTCTTGGGGGGAATTAAAATTGGGAAAAAGGGATTTGAATTACTCTAGAGTTCATTCATTCTGTCATTATTAATTCTATTGGAGATATCATAGGGTTGCTTTGGCTGGAAAGCGAATGACAAAAGAGAGTTTGGCATAATACTGTGCATACATTTTTACACCAATTGTATTGCAGTGAATGGAGATCATGAGAGGAGTATTCTTGATTATTCATTCCTTCGTTCATTAAGGGAAGGATATTTTTTAATGCCATGTTTACTTAGAGCTGGGTAAGCTCATGAACTTGGGATCTCGTGTATGCTCTGTTATGTGTGTGAATTGTGTGCTTGGAGCACTGCTATTTTAGTCATGTTTAGAATAAGCTCGATCAACTTTGAATAGTTCATCGTTGGTCACCTCCTATCTCTATCGTAATCTTGCACATAAATTCTAATGATGAATATGGTGATCTCCAGAGGGACCTAGGAGGTGAATGGATTACCATTTCACTCGGTATTGGGGTGGAGAAGTAAGTAGGTGGTAAGGGATTGAGTTGTGGCTTCTTGAACTAATATTTTTCTTGAGTACAATTTAGATATGTGGTGTCTATTGTTTGTCTCTATCCTATACCTGCACATAAATCCTGATGGCTAATATGGCATTTTCTTGAGGGACCTAGAAGGTTAAAGGATTACCATTTCACCTTGTAGTGGGGTGGAGGATTAAGTGGGTGGAGAGGGGTAAAACCATGTGGAAGAAATTCCTGTGTTTTTTTTCATTTGGGTTGTGGGCCTGAGTTTTATATTTGAGTTAGAAGATGCCTTCTCATATGAATTCCAAGACATTATCTCAGGGGTGACCTGTATAGGCAGTCTTTGCTTGATAGTGTCTAAGGCTGGGAGGAAAGTTGTCAGGTTGGAGCCAGTTGATTCCTTATAAAAGATAAGGACTTATGCTTTTGACTCTTTTATGTATGTTGTTGAACATGTTCCCAGGGAGGATGGTTTATATTTGTAATTACATGTATTTTATTTGTATATATGATCATGGTGAATGGATAACCCATTGTTGTTACATTGGCATCTCACGATAGAGGTATGTTGATGTATTAAACTAGCAATTTGTAGTTAGCTTATTTATGGAATTAATGATATTTAGGAGGTATGATTTAGGACAACACATATGGCCATATATGGATGTTTAGTATGAGACCATCCATGGGATTTATGACTGATATTTATTCTGTAAAAATATGACCTAAACTAGTGTTACAATTATGCTATATGAAGTAGTGTAGTATGCAGATTCTATGACAATCTTACATGACTATTTGCTTATGAATTATGAATAATTAGGGGACTGATATTTGGGAAACCATGTGGCCTTATATGGATGTATTATATCAGGCCTCACCTTGGATTATAGGACTTGTACTTTAATGCATTAGATATGATATAATTCGTAGTGTATAATTCTGCTTTTTGGAAAGTTCATGATGTTGATATATTGTGAAATTAGAGGCTAGTTGCTTATATATTTATGTTTATTAGATGGACTAAAATTTAGGGTAGATCATGTGGCCATGTATGGCAATATAGGATCAGATCTAAGATGGTAATGGAAGTTTGCATTAACTAATATAGATATGCTATGCATAGGTGTTTAAGTTATGCTACCATATATTGATGTAATGACAATTGTTTAATTATCATAAATAAATCTTGGTAAAGTTAGGAAAATATGATTTATTAATTTGTTGTATGGAAATGGGTCAATTCCCATGGGTGTGATGCCATTTATTAATATGAGAAATTTTTTTTTCTTAATGCATTTCATGGTTCATCACACGGTCTTGCATGTACAATAGGAAACTAAGTTGCTTGGGCAGATTTTCCTTTATGATTGAATGCTTTTAAAAGTTTAAATTTGTTTAGGATGTTAGCCTGACCTTAAAGATAATCCTTATGATGTTCTTAGATTATATATATCCATCCCCTTTATTAACGATCCCACTTACCCAACCTTTGCATGTATTCTAGGTTGGGTACATTAAAAGTGGTATCAGACCTTAGGTTACAACCCTCCGGTTGTTTGGCCCTTCTATGGATTTGTGATTGTGTTTTTATGCAATTTGTTTATGTTTTATATGATGTTGTAAATAGGTTGATGATGTCCTAACAATATTTATTATGACCAAAATATTGCATCCCAATACTTATACAACCAAAGTGTGATTCATGAACCAAAATCTTAAACCCTAAAACAAGAATAGAAGACTAAAGAAATGAAGATCAGTTTATTTTATGCTTTAGAAAATTAATTAATATTACATATTTAATGCTCCATAGATTGATTGGTGGGAACTATGCATTCCATGTACAATATTCAATATATTGATTGGTTCATGCATGTTCATTTTTCATTTCCTCTTTTACAGACCAGCAATCTGATTGGTCGATGATTGTCCTAAGTGCACTGCCTCTTTATTGTTCAGTGACTTGATTGGTTGATGCTTGTATATTGTGCATTGAAGCACTTATTGTATATGGGATTAATTGGTAAATGCTTAAACCTTGTGCATGGAATAATTATGGATTGGTAATTGCATGGATTGTGCCTACATATTGTGTGTTGGTTATGCATAGGCATTACATATGAATGTGCATGCATTAGAATGAAATGGAAAATGCAGTATCATTACGCATTAGTTATTGCATGGTAAATAATAAGGTGCATGCATAATTCCATATTTGATTTGATATTGCATTCCTAATTTTGGATTGTTGCTTATAAGTTTGCTTGCATGTTGCTTTAAATACATGAAGTTTGTTCTTGTGATATCTATATGATTTTTGTTACCGTTATGATCCTATTAGATAAGTATCTATATGATATTTGTGACCTTTTATCTGAGAGAGTATCTTTATGATATTGTTAGAGAAGTATCTATATGATCTTTGTTATCTTTGTTATAAAGTATCTTTATGATCTTGTTAGAAAAGTATATATGCGATCTTTGTTACCTTTTGTCAACAAAAACTTCTTTATGATCTTCATTAGAAAAGTATCCTAGTGATCTTGTTAGAGAAGTTATCTATGTTAGAGAATTATCTTTGGAAGGAATCCTTGTAGATTATCATAGTAACATTGCATGCATCTTGTTGTAAAAGTATCTTGATAGTACTCCATGTAATTGTTGGTAAAAGTATGTGCATGGGATTGATTGACTTGATGCACTTCATATTGGTTGAGATACTTGATGAACTTAGTGACCTTGGTCGAGATACTTGATACACATCTTATTGGTTGGTATACTTGATGCACTTCATATTGGTTGAGATACCTAATGCACTACATGACCTTGGTTGAGATACTTGATGCACTTCATATTGGTTGGTATCCTTGATGCACTTCATGAACTTGGTAGATATACTTGATGCACTTCACGACCTTGGTTGATATACTTGATGTACTTCATATTGGTTTGTATACTTGATACACTTCGTGACCTTTGTTGGTATACATGATGCACTTCATATTGGTTGGTGTACTTTAAGCACTTCATATTGGTTGAGATACTTTATGCACTTCATATTGGTTGATATACCTGATGCACTTCATGAACTTGGTTGATATACTTGATGCACTTCATAACCTTGGTTGGTATGAGTTTCATATTGGTTGGTATACTTTCCTAGAGGCCAATAAGTATATGAGCAGTTATACCTATTGTTATTGTTATTTGTTGCTCACCAGATGCTTGAAAATAACTAATTTTAATTCTACATAGGGTTCTCTAAGACATACAATATCTGGGACTATTGTTGCACACACTGGAAGTATTGTAAAGGTTGGATTTCCTAAGGGAATTGTATAGTAGTGAAGGGAAATATCTTCTTTGTGTCGTGTGGGGTAGTGGAAGAGAGTGTCATGGTTGAGTGACATTCCTATAGTGCTCTAGGATGATCATAAAAGATAAGCATGAGAAAAAATGGGATGGGTTGAGGAGAGAGTGTAGCCAATGGTTGCTTCCTTTGCCCTTGTGGATTGTGGATTCATATCCCAACTCAAGGGCGATATCAGTAGTTGATACTTATGGTTGGGGGGGGTATAGCCCTTCCATAGCTAGTTGTTTGAATCTATTCATTTAAAAGATAAGTATTCTTTTTCATTTATGAATGTGCAAAGTTAGATTTTATTTCTGGATATAAATAGGAAATTTATGCATGGTGTGTGTATGAATGTAGTTGTTAATTATGTTGTGTTTATTATTCATGCATTTTTTAAAATTGCGGACATATTGGGGTGAAAATTGTATATGTGACATGTACCCCACAGTTGGGGATGTGACAACATGGTATCAAAGCTCAAGGTTTCATAATCGGGACTGTATGGGCCGAATTTTAAATTATACATGGATAAATCCAAGTTGCACATTAATTGTTTGACAAAATATGCATTAGAAAATTTTTGCGAAAATAGATTTAATCCTTTCATTATTTAAATTCAAGGATCTAATACAGAGTATGAATTATTGATTAATTGATTCGGCCATATGTGGAGAGTAACTAGAATGAATTTTTTGAGTTTTAATTTGTTTAGTCTAATATGGGTGAAAACTCACAATTTGCATACTAATTGTTTGATAGAATGCCTCCAAGAGGAATTATTTATCAAATGGTGTTTTGACAAATCCATGAGGTTGATCTAGTGATCATGTCACATGCCCCAATTTTGCAAAAACAATTTTATATTATTTGATATTATTTGAGGACAATATGTTAAATTTTATGCTAAGTTGTAATTGATGACTCAGCAGAGTCAAGGATATTTAATGTAATTCTGAATATTTTAATTATAAATAAATAAAGGAGACAACAACTTAGAAGAGTTGTTGAAAGAGTGTTTACTGGTCAAATTGGTGGAGGAGACTGGGTGGAGAGCAAACTGACATATGGCAGCATCCTCAAACCACTTCCTACTGTTGCAGGTGGCAACCTCCCTACATTTGGGGTCATGATTCCCCAAGAGAGTGGAATCAGAGCAGGTGGCTCAATTAATGAAAACTGACCCAAAAGACCTAGGCAATATTTATAAAAATTCCCATTGAAGAGACCTGAGGCTGCTCATTCTAGAGAAGTGATCATTCAGGTGAATGTAGTTCAGATAAATTCAATGGAAGGGAATTGTGGAAAGAGTTGGAGGGGATAACTGCTGAGTGATCTAGTGCAGCTTTTAAGCTGAAAGATCTTATTGCTGAGTGCAGGGTGTTTTACTGAGTTATTGGACTAGTCTACTATTTGCATGCTCCACCAGTTCTCAGCCAAGAAGACCAGGAACAGGCTCGGGGGTCCTGAGGAAGCATTGTTTGAGCGCTCTCCAGGAGTTTGGTAGGGAGGAATGGCCTCCTAACGCTGTTGTCATCTGTCCTAAATAGGTTCTACATTATTTTGTTTTACTGTATTAGATAAATCAATCTGAGTTGGATTGATATGTGAATGTTACAGAGTTAGTTTGTAGAATGTTAAAATCTAGCAGTCTTTTAAAATGATTGAAGAAATGAACTTGATTAGAAAAGTGATATGTTAGAATAGAAATAATTTCTAGTTTGTGTTTTTCCACACCTGGAAATCCAGGTAGTACTCTGGCGCAGGTAGAATGTTTAAGAAGATAAGAGAATGTTTGGGTAGATAAGATTGTGTATATACAGACAGTAGAGTAATTTTATTCATGTTAAAATATTATGGAGGTTAAATAGTGTTATGATATGTTTATACTTCTCAGTTTTCACTTAGTAACTAAATGAAATGCAGCAGAAAATCACATTAGAGTTACATGGATTACTTACAGTTAAGTAAATAAACAAGCTACTAATCACATAGTTTATTTTCTAACCATATCAACTAAATCTAGAACTAGTATTTACTATAAACCAAATAGGGTTAAATTTCAAAGTACTTAGATTATAAAGAGTAAACTGAGTTACATAATTTATGCTTTATCATTCAAAAACTCTGAGTAAATTCTACTAGACAGTTTATTAAATGAAAGCAATGAAAATATAATTAATAACTAGTATAAAACTAAATAATACCTATGTAGAAACTATTTATAATTATTAGACAGGCTTATACCTGTAAATATAAAACTTCAAGGTCGAAACCCTAACCAAGCTATTTAACTATTATAAATAAAAACATCTAAGCTGCAAACCATTTACTTGGGTAATAATAAATATAAACAATTAGTCTACTATAGACTGTTACGTCCTTTTTGGAAACAAATGTACATTACACAACACACCTGTAATAATAACTTAACCAAATTAACAAGAAGCAGAATTTAATTATTAATAAACTGAAGAACTTAATTAGACAAGGGTTTCATTTTAGGAAAACCCTAGCTTGTATTTTTCAGAACAAGTAAGTTAATATTATAAATTACACACACTGACTAAGTGCGATCTTATAATAAGAACTTACAGTATTTGTATAAACTCTTTTGTTTAAAGAAAAGAAAATATTTAAACAGGATAAACATTACTAATACTATTGTAACAAGATAATATAGGTAAACAAAAAACAACACAGTTGATAAATTTAAGAATATATTTATCTAAGGGTTCTCTTACAGTAACCCTAGGGTTTTATCGGAATTTAATAATTATAAGCATATAAATTTTATCTTAAGACTGAACTTACAGTCTTCACAATTACATATTTAATTACAAAAGAAAGCCTTAATAAACCTTTATCTATATTAACAGTCGAAGAAGGAAAGACTTTAATTCCTCAAAGCCATAATGTACAAGTTATAAAACCATTTCATAATCGAGACAGAGCTCGAAGCTAAAAAAGAAACTTTTTAAACCAAGTATATTGCTCTGTCAGGCCGAAAGGCTTAAACATAACAAATTTACAACACCCAGCTCATGGCCGGTGTACCCAGCATCATGGCATGGGTTTGGAAACAAAACTAACAGTCAAGTTATTAAAACCCTCATTTGCTGTATATCTTTTATAAGACAAGAAAAAAGTGATACAAGTCACGGCATCAAGGCCGGAGCCACCCTGCTATAGGCAAGGGTGTAATAATGAAAAAAACTAAATTTAAAAATTGAAGACCAAATATCCAAAGACAGGAGGAACCGAGCTCATAAATTTTCTTCCCAACTAAAAACCCTTCCCCTAACCATTGCCAAGAAGGGAGTTGCCACATTGTAACCAGGGCTTACCTGTAGGTCTGGTTGTCAATCCAAACTTGAAGAGTGTTCTTCCCAGCATAAGGGCGAGCTGTAACCTGCAGGTGAATGACAAAACCTTAATTAGAAATTGAGTTGTATAGTGTAACTGTAACTTTAAAAACAAACTTACAAACAATTGTAAAACAAATTATTACCTGGAAGTGATGAAATTCGAAGCCACAAAAGAGACAAACCAGCACAATGAACAGTACAACCCTCGTGTTCACCTGAGAAAGAGGCAACTGGGTTCAAAATACTAACTACATCGACGACTGGAGCAGGAGCAAGCGTTGACAGTGGCCACACAACGATATTGACACTAAAAACTATTGACAGTGTACACTACCCTCACGCACAACAAAGTCTTATATGCAGGATTAAAATCAAATGCAAATTGTGTATCACTCCATTCTCACACTAGAGTGGAAACACTTCTCTATACATAGACAAAGGAGCTGGAGACGAGCACAAGCGAGCCCTCATGGCCGCAGTAAACCAGACAGAGCAAAGACCAAAACCCTCGACAAGAATGAGAGCTAGGGTTGCATCGTGAGTTTTTAAGTTATGCATTGCACGGTGGTGAAGAATCCACGTGCCCACCAAATTATTCCATTCACAATGGGTCGAATGATATAGTTGTCACTGCATTGTCGGGACAACAAATAATTGTTAATAATTTAAACTATGAATATAATGACAATGTAATATATGAAGTCAATATCGTATTATTTCAATGATATACTATGAAGTCAAGCCATGTTAAAGAACGAGGTTTTTATACTATAAATAAAGCTTATATTATAAACCTTGAAATCTTCTTGGGTAAAGAACCAAAACATATATTGCATCGATACCCATTGTTTCATAAAGATCCTATAATCCTTCTTAATAAAACTTGTTATAAAGAGATCAATAGTATAGTAAAAGTTGTTGAACATGAGTTGATGGTACTACTATTGATCATTTCTTTTATAACCATAAACGATGCATATCTATACTGATAGAACTAGTTTATGCAAACACCATTGGATAACGAGCTGGTTATAAATCATTACTTTGTAAATGAAAGTAAATATAAATACACCCTAACATAACTCTTACTATTGAATGTAGTCTATGATACTAAGAGTAAGATAGACTTCTAGGAATTATATGATCATTTGGTTTTCATAAGATACCAAAGCTCTGAGATGAATCAAACCAAGATTTGATTAGACTTGGTAGTGAAGGATAGCAAAACTATTCAAGAATAAATCTAGTATCACTTATATGATAATGTAATTTTTTCACATTACCTATGTCATGAAGAAGTTTGGAGATAGAAATCACAACTTGACGACAGTTGTGCAAATGATCATATATGAATACAATACAATAATAAGCTAATAATTTCCTCTGCTGAAGCTAAATTAAAAGTAGAGTTGAGGGTACGTTTGTAAGCTTGTTCTTATAAGGCTTAGTTTTATTTCTATACTGATAAGCAGTGTTTTAAATTTTTAGAAATAATAACAGCAGTAAACTTGTATGTTAGTAAAGGAATTGTTGTACAAAATCATGAGCTCTATAAGTAACTTGGCTAGTAGCTAGAAAGAAGAATTGTCTAAAACAAAAGTCAGACTAGTGAAAAAGATTGAGAATGGTAAGGTTATTATTCTTTACAACATGAATTTAAAATACTATCATAGTTGCAAAACCAATAAAGAAAATATACTTTACCTCATAGAACCCTTGAATTCAATTAAGCAAACTTCTACACTAGCAATATATTTTATGCTAAAAGAAGTATATCTGGATTAATGCCTTAATAAACTCTTACTGGTTCAAAATTTACCTGTCAAGCCTGTAAGATCCGGAATTCCAGATAAGTTAGCAATCGCTAAGTAAGCCCCAGTTAGAAAGTAACTTCTCACCTACTTGACAAAATCAAACTATCAGTGTAGCTAGAAACAACTGAATGCAAATTATTTACATCACATATCGAAAATTAAAATAGTATTAATTTATATGTGTTTAAGTTAATCATTAGTTTGTTAACTGTTTCATTTATCCATTAACCTCTAGCAGTTAACAAACTGTGACTATAAAAAATTTATGTTACATCAAAAAAAAAATTGTGAAAATTTGGGGTTATGACAGATCACCTACCATAAGGGTATATGAGCCAGAGAAAACTTGGGTTTCTTCAAAATTTGTAGGGTCTTCAGTGAAAAATCTTAGTTTTGTTATATAACAGAGAAGTTTCAAGAATAAAGGAAAAATACCTAGTGTAATTTTGTATTAGGCACTTGCTAAAAAACAATGAAATTTAAGTTTTGCGAAAATTTGATTTTTTGGGAAAAAAATTTATGTGGGTCTCACCAATGTCACATGGGAAGAGGATGATGATGTGGACCAACCAAGTGGAATTTGTATACAGGTGGTGACACCAAAACAAGGTCAATTGCATGTGTGTAATCAATGTAACAAAAGACAAAATCCATTTGATATGGATGACTCATATTAAATGAAGCAAGTAATATCCTTATATCTTAGCGAGGTCCTCCATGAACAACTAGGATTTAATTGTGCATGTTTGATCGTTAGATCTACAATGTTTGCATGTGAGAAGATGCTTGTACCTTATCTAGAGGTACATGTCCACAAAATATTGATATTCGTTTGCACATGTTCCATTGTGTTATTATGACTGTTCATGCATGAAAAGAAAACTGTACCTTATCCCAAGGGGTACTTGCACGAATCGCCTAATTTTGATCGAAAATAAAGATCGATGGTGGAGATTGATCACAAATTTTAAATAGGTTGTGATGGCATGGAAAGGGTAGATGATGACATTACATCACCCAGTGATGACGCTTGGGACTTGATGCCACATGGGAAGTGACATGTCATGCCACATCAACATCTTGCAACGTCAATAGCTCTTTTGGTTATGATAGGAGAAATTTAACGCATAAAAATATAGCTAAAAACTTGTTTTGGTTATGAAAGGAGCAACTTAACTTGTAATTAGATGAGACCTACGACATTCTAACGCCGTTGAGGAAGGCTACAAAATTGCTAGTGAGAGGCATGGACCCATTTTGCTCTAGTTTTGCAAAAAATTGAAATAATGGTTTTTAAATAGTAGTATACATTGGCCTTATGGGGACCATGTTGAGGCCAAAAAATTTATGGTACAGCCATGGCCCAGGTACATAGATCAATTTGGTGGTATATGGCCAAATTCTAAAAGGTTTAAACGAGTTTAGAGCCAAAAACTTGTTTTGGTTATGAGAGGAGCAGTTTAACTAATAATTATATGATACCTACAGTCTTTTGGTGGCATTAAGGATATAGAATTTCCAGTGAGAGGCATGGACCCATTCTACTCCAGTTTCGCAAAAAAAATGAAATAATGGTTTTTAAAGACTAGTATCAAGTGACCTCTCGGTGGCCAGGTTGAAGTCTATATTGTTATGGTACAGTCATGACCCAAGTACATAGAGAAATCTGATGGCATATGGCCAAATTCTAAAACGTTTAAAGCTAGGTACAAAAGAAGGCCAAAATCCACTATTATAGGGCACTTTTTTGGGATTTTGGAAAACTGAGAAGAGGTAAAAGTGACCCTAGATGTCGAGACAAGAAAAAAATTATGAACTTAACATTTTACCTACTGTTGGCCCTACTTGAGTTACATAAAATTGTGAGAAGTCTGGTTGAAGTGTGAACAGGGCTACAACAGAGCGGAAAAGGAAATGGTCAGCTCCAGAATTTTGGGTAATTTTTGGGGAAATATTAAACGTATGTGGTAAGTTAGTTATAAAGGTTGTCCACTTATGGGTAGTCGGTGCGGGATGTAAAATATGCCATTATAGCCTATAAAAATGTAAAAGGGTTGGGCTTTAGGGGGGTTAGAAGATAAGATAGATCCAATAGAGGTTAAGTTTTGAATAAGTATGTAATGCTGTATGTTGTAGTGCAAAGAGTGAAGAAGAGTCATCGAGGTAACGTATTGTCAGTCTACAAGTTGTTTGCGCAGATGTAATTTGATGGAGTTTTGGGGATATGTTTGTAGGTTGTGTGCGCAGAACAAAGCGTTCAATACATGACTCATGCCAAATGAAGATCGCTTTTGTGTTTTTCTCCCGTATGGGTTTCCACGTTTAATTCTTAGTGTCCAATAGTGTATGCTCATTTTCTGTGTGATGATTTCTGATTTTTTGTGATTGATAATATCTTTGTTTTACGCTATGAAATGGAATGGTAATGCTTTAAATGTGTTGGTAGATGTGATTAAGATTGTGTTATTTTCCATGTGTTGTTGTTTATACTATATGTCGATGATGATTTAACCATCAACATCGTTGGGTATTCTGTTAGGTATTGGCATGGAAAGATCCCCTTCTATCACTCCGAAATCCTAGTTCTTGTTGTCCCTATAGGTATCTCAAGTGAGACTTCACTTGCGTCGCAGGTTTTGTTGGTGGGATTATGCTATGTCAGGATTATGCCTTGGTTTTTGTTGGTCGAGATGGAAGGTTGAACCTGGGTTAGTCAAAGTGAGCCAACAAATGGTTATGTTGTCAGGACTGATATCATCATGAAGGGGACATGTTTTGGCACCCGACGAAGCCTGAGATTCAAGATTGGGTTAACAAGAAAACTTGAGGATTTGCATAAGAAGAAATTTAGGGGTCACGGTTGACTACAACAGAATGGTTAGGAAAGTATGTTTATTCAGGTATTCATGATATTTTCTTTAGTGAATTCCATGTTATATTATATGAATGGTTGGTGAGGCTAGAATATCAAAAGACAAATTTTCAAGGTGGAGGACCTAGGGGGTGGACAGCTAAACTAATATGACAGCTGGAGAGTATTAGTAATCCTATCTCTAGGATTGTTGACTTATGGGTTGATAGTATTTTGGAAGGATATATTACTAAGATTTTTGTAGATACTATTAAGTCATATAGTGAAGCTGAGAGAGAATTTTTCAAAGGTCCTAGAGGCAAATATTTGAAGTCCTTAAAAATATGGATTAAAATGATAGTATGTGAAAAGGGAATCTTAAGGATGGAATCTAACAACTAAATCATTATGCACGGAGGACATGGGTAATGACGGGAAGAAGTTATGGACAAGATTGGTAGAGTAAGATGAGATGTTCCTAGTTGATAGTGAGACTAATGAAGAGGGTGGCCACCTAAGGAGTGGAAGAAGATTCTAGTTGGGTAAAAGGAGAAGAATTGCGATAAGGACAGAGATTTTAAGTGCGACCAGAGGAGGGGACTACGAGTTGGTGCCACAACTCGATGAAGAGTTTGCTGACAAAGAGGAGGAGTATTGTCTTATTTCTAAATATGAGGAAGAGGTTCCATATCCGTACCAGGCCCAAGATTACGACATACCCACAACTCTATGTACATCTCTGGTATCAGAGGTAAGACTTAAATGTGTTTCGAAGTGCTTTCTATTGAATTGGAGTAATAGTAATAGTCAAGATAGTGGGAAATAAGTTCATACTAGTGGTCCATATAATTTGGTTACTTCAGTACCCCAAGTGCATAGAATGGTTGGAGGCAACATGAAGTTTCCTATATTTAATGGAAATGGGTTGGAATACCCTGAGCAACACTAGTTTTTGTGTGAGGTTGTTTGGACTATGGAACAGGTCTAAGATGATGCCATAAAAAGAGCTTAGATGATCACAAGATTTAGTGGTCGTTCTCTTAATTTCTATATGAAGTTTTATGTGGTCCCTATGGAAAACCCTCAGAAGTCACTAGATCAAACTTGAACTGAGTTAACAGATGAATTTAAGAATCTCGTGTATGAGTCATAATGTATCACAGAGTTAAAGGAGATCAAGCATATGTCAGGTGAGTGTGTCTGGGATTTTGACCAGAGATCCAAGACCTTGATGGCTAAGGTAAGCTTCCAAATGCCTGATGTCGAACATAAAGAATGATTCATTGTTGCATTGTTACCCCATATTTGTGCCCCCCTAATGCAGTAGAAGATAGTGTCCTAGATAAAGGCTCTCGAGCTTAGCTTCAGCAATTAGGGAAACTAGCGTGAGAACGATGCAAATTCAGTCGCAATTATCTAACTTATCATTTCAGATACAAGATATCACGAAGGAGAAAGAAATCTGCAAGGAAGTCTGGTGTATGAAATGCAAAATTGAAGGCTATCAAAAGGATTCATGTCCAGTCTTCCTGGATTACCTTGTGTGAGGTGCGTTAAATTTGTTAAGTTCGCAAGGGATGCCATGGTGTCGAGTCTACCAAACAATAGTTCATCGTTCGGAAGAATTTCTTTATTTACAGAAGATATTGCTACAAGAAAATAAAGTGGATACCTACTTAACGAAGAATGATGAGAAAATGCAAGTTGAACAAGCTCATGCTCAATTCCCTCAGCTAAGGGAGTGCTACTTTTAGAGGTCGAGGATGAGGAGAAGGATTTGGTCGATGGCAAGGACAAATTATCTACTATAATTGTGTACAACCGAGACACTATGCTAGAGACTGCACCAATCCTACATCAACATGTTCATATTGTAAAGTGTTGGATCATACTATTGCGGAGTGTCCACAACTTATTGCTAAATGGAAAGCCAAAATCACAGGGAACCAGAACCAACTCCCAAATGCGAATAAGAATGTTCAGAAGATTTTCGTTGAGCCCCGAGAACCTACCATTGTTGTTTTAACAAGGGGTGGTGTTGTGACCAGAGATGTTAGAGGAGCACCATGAAAAAATACAAGAATCTGACCTGCAATGCAAAAGAAAGTACCATTTGATGTCCAAAAGGAAAAAGGAGTATTCTTTGATACATGAAACAAGTTTGTGGATAGAAATCATGCTTAAACATCTATTGATTTTTTGGTGTTTGACAATGGACCAATCATAGAGATGCCACCAAGTTTCAACCAATCACTTTTAAGAAAGTCGATGAAAAAGGTAAGCATTTTGAATCATTTCTTCAAGAGTTGTTTAGCCCTTGTTAAGGATGAAGATGCTCTGGAAGAGCTATCGACTCTAATAAAAGAACCCCATACAAGTATACAACCAAAGAAAAATGTCAATTGCCTTTATAAAAGAATGAAGACTAGTCGAGAGCTACGCATGAATGCCCAAATAGGTGATTATGATATGGATTTTATTATTCTCAACTTGGGGTCAGATGTTAACATCCTGATAAGGTAACATTGGGAAAGCATGGGGAATCCTAAGTTAGTGTGGTCTCCTATTCAGCTGAGGTTAGCTAATGAATTGAAGGTTTTTCCTATTGGTCAACTACCACAAGTTCATGTCAAGGTGGAGGGGATTTAAACCTATGCATATTTTGAAGTAATAGAGATTGTTGATGATACAAACCCTTATCCAACAATTCTAGGGATCAACTAAGTTATTAAGAATCAGACCATCATAAACTTTAAGAAGCGAATTGTATCATTTGAAGACCTAAAAATGCGGGTATTCGCCTAAATTGATCCTTTGGAGGGACATAGATATGTTGAGCCACTGAAGGGTGAGTATCGAGAAGGGTGCCTGGATAACATTTACAATATTTAATCTGCAATAGATGACTACATCAATCCTAAAGCTGATGGAAAAATGAGTTGGTGAAGTGTTAGTTCATGTTCGTCAGGTTCAGGTGAAGCCTTCGAAAAATGGCAGAGCCGGTTGCATGAAGTGTCAATGTGGAAATGTGTGAGAATCACAAAATATTTGCGATGGGTGAGTACTAAGGTATGTGATCTACCTACTTACGAAGGATTACCTAATATGGATGCATTTCTCATAGAATTTAAAGACAAGGTATTGGAACCTCAACAATTGTTAGCTCTTGATGTCACCTTGAAAGCTACACCAAGAAGATGGTGGGAGGTTCATAAATAATCCATTTCGGAATGTATGCAGTGTCGAAGGCTGTTAGAAATAAATTTTGGTGATAATTTTTTTATGTTGGTCAAAAGTATACAGGGTTGACAAATCTTGTCAACTTCCTTGAATTTTTTTGTGCAACATGGACAACGACACCTAAACAGGAATGGGTACATTTGTTTATACATACTCTGAACATGATACCAAGAAATCAGTATACGTTGGTCAAATTGCGATGGGGAACTATAGAATATGATGAGTTAGCTAATATGTTCAAGAATATTTTTAGCTTTGTTGATGGCAATTCGGCAATTGATGTTGCTTTGCAAGTTATTACAGACAATATTTTTTAGGACGTCCTTGTTACGGTGTCAAGTTTTCCTCAAGAAATGTGACAGTATAGAGTTGGATGGAGTGTTACAACATTGTTGTGGAACCTAAAGATGTGATCCATGTGGCATCCATATGCATGAATTTGAAGGTATTCGAGCAGTAGAGGGACTGGACCTATCAAGTGACAAAATTTTGAAGCCCCTTAAACTAAAGAAGTTGAATATTGGTTCCCCTAAGAATCCAAAATTTGCCAATATTGGGGATTATTGGGATGATGAGACAATGGCGAAAATTACTGCTTTGTTACAAGAGTTCCAAGATTTATTCCCAAAAAAGTTCTCAAAAATAAAGGGGATCGTCAAAAATCTAGGTGGAATGAAAATTCCTCTAAAACCATATACAAGGCCTGTTAAGCAACAACCATATAGATTAAATCCAAGATACAAAGAGAAGTTTAAGGCATAGTTAGATCGAATGATAGACATGGTAATTATTAAACCTGTCAAATAATCAAAATGGATTACCCCAATGTTGTACAAGATAAGAAAAGTGACGAAGTCTGTATCTGTGTAGACCTGAGGAAACAAAACGATGTTTTCCTGCATGATTATTTTCCTACATTTTTAATAGATGAAGTATTGGAGAGTGTAGGGGGGAATAGGTATACTCTTCTAATGATGGATTTTATACGTACGATCAAATTAGAATTGCAAAACATGATCGACATAAGACCACCCTTGCGATAGAGTGGGGTTGCTTCCAATACATGGTAATGCCATTCGAACTTAAGAATACGCCTGTTATTTTCTCTAGGATAGTGGTAGCTGCTTTTAAATATTTTATTCATAAATTTATAGAAGTCTATTTTGATGATTGAATAGTATATGGGTTAGTTAAGGATCATATTGAGAGTATTCATATTATGCTTGAATGATGTAGATAGTTTCAAATTTCTTTAATATGAAGAAGTGTCTTTTTTTCTGCTTTTGGTATCTTGTTGGGTCATGTTGTTTGTTGAGAGGGAATTTTGATGGACTGTACGAAGATTACAATCATTGTTGAACCACCCCCACCATCGTTGATTAAACAGTTAAGGACCACGCTAGGACATATTGGTTACTACAAGAAATTTATGAGTGGATATGCAGAGATCACTACCCCAATGGAGAAATTATTGAAGAAAGATGTTAAATTTCAATGGAATGAGTAATGCCAAAAGAGTCTTGATGTCCTTAGAGAGAATATGGTTTCAACACCTATTTTAGTATTCCATGACTGGTGAAAATAATTTCATGTCCATTTCGATGCATTATTTGTCACACTAGGAGTAGTGCTTGCACAACTAGGTGAGGCTTTTATTGATCACCCTATTGCATTTGCTAGTAGAATTTTTTTGACTGCAAAACAAAATTATACAACAATAGAGTGGGAAGGACTTGCTATGGTATATGCACTCTAGAAAGTTTGACACTACTTATTGGTGGTCACTTCAAGATGTTTATAGACCATTCTGCTTTGAAATAATTAGTCAATAAGCCAGTGTTGGGGGGGAGGTCTGTTGATGGCTTCTTCTCTTCCAAGAATTTGATTTTGAAATTGTTGTAAAGCCAGGAAGATTGAATGCAACCCCTAACCATATTTCAAGGTTAGAAGATGGGGAAGACCATACTGGCACAGTTTAGATGATAATAATCCCAACACACAATTATTTGTCGATGACTATTATGAAGACATTTTGCATTTCTTGACTACAGGGAGTGCACCAGAAGGGTTTAGCACAACACAAAAGAAACAATTGGTTGTAAATTTTGTAGAGTTTCAGTTAATTGTTGGACAATTATATAAGATGGGACCAAATGAGATACTATATAGCTGTGTCTTGGAACATGAGTGACCAATGGTGTTGAATGAAGCTCATGCTGGTGTAGCAAGGAGCCACTATGCAGGGAAAGCAATAGCGTGCAAGATTTTACAGGCAAAATTATGGTGGCCTACCCTTAATTCAAATGATATGGATTATTGTCACAGTTGCAATATTTTCCAACTTACAGGGAAACTATCTCAATGGGATGAAATATCATTGGTACCATAGGTAACTGTCAAAACCCAAAATTTTCCGAAAAATTTAAAATTTTTAAATTTACAAAACATTAACGTAAAGCAGTTTAACTAACATTAATTAGTTATATGTTAACATCTTGCTATTGAATTCATCAATTGGTTATGTTTAGTTATAGAACAGATCTTTCAGTTTACTGACTTTTGTTCCTCTTGTGACCATAAGGTGAAACTGTCATGCAAAACTGGGCTTACTTAGCTCTCGAGCTAACGCAACGGTTTTCACTTTTCTTACAGATATACAGGTAAGAGGTTGTGGCGCTGCATTTCGTAATTCTAAAGTATTTACTATAAGTTCGTCGTAAGAGAAAAAGCTCGAAAGAAAGTAAGAGATAATCCATTTCAACTTATGTTAAGGTATATTTAAACTGGCTCTTTTCTAGCAGAAGTAAATTATGTTCCTGTTAATCAATTACCTTCTCCATTCTATTACAGTTGTAATTTATACAAAAGTATCTTATTAACTCTTTAAATCGGAGTAAGAGGGACAGAGTTATGAAATCTATAGTAAGAATCCAAAAGTAAACAAAGCATTACAAGTCAAGTGAAAACTAATAAGGGGCTTCCTGTATTACTGTAAAGGTATGGCCTATCCTTGTCAAGTCCTCACTTATTATTGAGGATATCACTTTAAGTAAAACATCATCTACACATAGTAATTACTACTTTCTTTTCTTTTCGTAACTTTATGCTACAGTTGCCATTTTAATCTTTGTAACTAATCATTTAAGAGATTACGAGTAAAAAGGATTTATACCTAGCTTTCTACCTTCATGCCTTCTTTTAAGAACTTCTAAACTATGCTAGCAAGTAAAGGAATTTAGCTTATAAAAGCTAGAAATCAATGAATAGTTCTATAATACTTATCATAGCCTTTGAGCTTGGATTTAAACATAAGACTAAACGTTCCAAGGGTGATTTTTACACTAGTGATAAGTTATTACTTTTAAACAAGGGATGATTTTAAGGGCAAAGGTAAAACAATAAATATGACCCAATGATTATATAGTTTGCATTATTAACAATCTATGGTCTTTATGCTATTATCCTTTTTACTTACTTAAGAACTTAAGGCACTTTATAATATAGAGGGGAAAGTTTATGTTAGATTTGCGCCAAGGTTATCTCTTTATATACTATACTATACAATACAACCCTCCAATGTATATATGCTATGATAATAAGGTTAAGATTCCCAATCAAACACTTTCCAACCACCAAGCTTATAAATACTATGGAGTCGTTATGAGATTTACTTATGATTTCAAATGATTATCATAATAGAGTGGAGAATAATGAATAAAAAACTTTTGCATGCAGCATAAGATTGGAGAATCATGCACGAAGACTTTGGATAACCTTGTTTTAATGAATGATTGGGAAAATCATTCCTCCATCAAGTTGCTGGTGGAAACTATATCCAAGAACCCACTGTGCGTTGATAAATTTAGCAGTTATCGTGGCAATACTACAGCCATGCATTGCATGGATAAAAGAGCTGTTTGCTAACCCTAATCTTCATTATCTCCTTCTCCTTCGGCGCCTGTCGCTCTGCGATGGTGCTGTGCACCTCTGCGATGCCTCTCCTCTGCAAAGTATCCTCCAGCTGGTCCCTTGGTCGTGGCTCGTTCCATACATCGCGTATTGATGTTCAGTCATTCGTTCCTCCATTAAACTTTTCCCTGTCATATTAGAATGAACCGAACCCTTGCCAGTGCTAACGCCTTCCTCTGTGAGTTTCTATGGTTGGACCTACTGTCTTTGCATTCTATGCAAGGTTAAGAGTTATTCTTCCTTTTACCTCCTTGCAGTAGTGTTACCTCCCTGCGCTGTTAGTTGTGACGTGGTTACCAGCGGTCGTGCCTCCTCAAAAGAACAGGTAAGAAATAAAGAACTTCAATCTTTGCTTACTGTTTGTTCTTAACTTTCAGTTTTTAATGCAGGTTACAGCATTTTAGTAATGAGGTTTATTGTCTGTGCTTACAGGTTCTTCAATCACCTACGTACGGGGCCATGGGTGTAAAGACTTGGGCAGCAGTCTGCAATTCATGGTAAGCATGGTTACACCATGGCTTGTTCTCCTTATGGTTTACGTTGGAACTTTCGGGGGTTGGCTTTAAGAAGCCTGAAACCCTTACGGCCTTGGTTTGATCTTAAACATTGTTGGTTAAAAGAAACAGTGGGAGAAACCCCTACGCTATGCGAGGGTGTTACGGCTTAGGCCGATGTTGTAATTATTAGTTTCCTTCTATGTTTTAAATACTGTAAATATGAAGAAGTACTGGCTGTAAGCCTGTCTGAGGATGAGGTTACGACCTCGACTCCTTGTTTTCTTTTACTGTACTCTTGAATATTCAGGGTTTTCACCCAGAGTTTTATAATATAACTTATTATAATGTTTTCCTGTATCTTTTGGTTTGTTTACCACATACATTTTAAATTTATGCTCTATAGGAATAAACAAAATATAGGCTTATAACAGCCTATATTGTTGATTTATAATACGGCCGTAGGTGAAAATATTGTCTTATCTCTTAGTATTTATTTTACTTGTATAGGTTGGATTTATAAGGTTAAACCTTAATTTTACAGTTTGAGAATAAGTACAGTTTCTTAATCTAACATTGTGTTAAAATATACACTCTATTTGTAACTGTGAGTAAATAAATGGATATTACCATATTGTTTAAGCTCGATGTTTGAGCAATCTACTATTATGTTATTTACCTTTGTTTTAAATTATGCAATTGAGTTATTTTACTATAGATAAATTCTTTTATAAAGTTACTGTCAAGGTTATGTACCTGGGTTATACCTTGATTTACTTGTTATGTATAACTTGTTAAGTGATATATAGGGTTTATACCCTTAAGCTATATAGATTCTTATATTTTGCTTTTAATTTATTTTAACAAAGTTTCTAAGAAATGTCAAGTTATCATGTAGAATAGAGTATATTTAACTCAGGATTGTAATTTAAACAATATTGACATTCCTTAAGTTTAAAAGAATAACATCTCTATGTTGGATGATATAAAAGTATAATATTATTATAACGATAATACTTACTAATACAAAATAATGATCCTGTCTTTATTGGAGTATTAGATTCTCCATATGTATAACCTTTGTTTATTTTATAGCATATAGAAGATAGCATTATGTTGTTTTACTTCCTATACTGATATGCAGTTACTTAAAGAGTTCTGATAATATTTAATCTGTCTGTTAAGTTAGGATATTACTTATGAAAATAAAAATAAATCGAATAACACTTCTTATGATCTATCTTATATAACCATATATATAGTAGCATGCATTTATAATCCATAAAAGATAGGGTTACCATTCTAAATAATGTTAGAAATTGGTTTAATAAAGAAAAGGAAAAGTAAAGGAAAAGATAGCATTAATGTAATACATCAGTTCTAACTAGTTTGCTTGATTATAGAGTTAAATCTACATTTATTTACTTCTACATTCAGTACTGTTACTTGGACACAACTAATTAAATTATTTTAAACTAGAAGGAAGAAATAGTAATGTTTTCAATACAGTAGAATGAACTAAAGTAACCTTAATCTATCAGCTTCGATAATAAGACTACTGAAACGATTACTGTACAAAAACTAGTTTTATCTGTAAGCATGAAAAGCTATCAGTAAAAACAAACATACCTTCTGATGATATGTAAAGAAACAAATGTCTAATTTATAATCTCATCATACATCTTTCTATAATATCTACCTCTGTGCTGGAGTATGGTCTGGTAGCCCAGATGTGGAAAAACACAGTAGGTCTTTATTTTTCATCAACAGGTTCAACTACTGATAAACTAGAACAATTACATCACTAACCAGCTAATTCTTCTGTCAAATAATACAAGCATAACATTCATCCATTCATACTCATTAAAACATAAATAGATAAGTAACAGAACCTGTTTGAACTGGGACAACAACAGCAATGGGAGGTCGTTCCTCCCTACCAACTCCTGGAGAGCGCTCAGACAGCAACTCCTCAGGACCCCCGAGCTTGCTCTGGTCTCCCTAGCTAGAACTAGGTACAGCAAAGTCAAATACCAGTCTTCAAACTCAGTATTAACTCAGAACTTATCAGTAAGTTCTCCCAGCTAAAAAGCTGTAATAAACCAAGTTACTGCAGCAATCCTCTCAGACAACTTCCTTACTGTTTTTCCCTCTTTCCTCAATGAATTTCCTGAATAACATTCACCTGAATGAATTCTCTCTGGAAAATATCTGAGCAGCCTCAGCTCTCTTCATTGAGTACTTTTTAAAAGATTGCCTAGGTCTTTTTGGGTTAGTTGTCATTTAATGAGCCACCTGCTCTGATCCCACTTTCTTGGGGGATCATGACCCCAATTATAGGGAAGTTGCCACCTGCAACTTAGGAAGTGTTTGAGGATGATTCCACTTGTCTTTTTCCCTCCACCTAGTTCCATCCACCAGTGTGACCAGTAACCTCTTTTTAACAGCTCTCCCATGCTGTTGTCTCCACAATTTATTTATTAATAATAAAATATTCTGAATTACATTCCACTTTTGTTGACTCTGCTGAGTCATCAGTTCCTACTTAGCATTAATTTTAACATGATGTCTCAGGAATATAATAAAATAATTAACATTATTTTACAAAATTGGGGTATGTGACAGTAACTTTGCAGGAATTCAATAAATGGGCTGTCGGCTTTGTGGGTCCTATTAATCCACTAGGTAAGTGGATAGATTTTACGGTATTAAATTACAACGACATATTATCTAACTAGATGGGATGAAGCGACACCAATCATAGATTGTACTACAACAACTACTGCTAGGTTTTTGTTCGACAATGTGGCGACTAGGTTTGCTTGTCCAAAAATTTTAGTATGTGACCAGGGTACGCACTTTGTTAATCAATTGATTGAGAAATTAACTAAAGAATTTCATATCCAACACCAGAAGACAACGCCATATAATCCACAACTAAATGGAGTTGTCGAAGCCTTTAACAAAATTTTAGAGCATGCACTAAATACGGTCTATAATGTAAATAGTGATGACTGGGATCATAAAATACCCCCCTGCTTTATGGGATTATCGCATGACATGTAAGAAACTTACAACGCACACTCCATTTCGAATAGTTTATGGGAAGGAGGTTGTTATGCCGATATAATGTATTATACCCAGCCTAAGAATAGTTGAAATTACTGAGATGACAATTATGGGTGCAATTGAAAAAAGACTATCTCAAGTGCTCCAGTTGGAAGCAGATCGTTCCATTACAGGTTATCATTAATGAGTTGAGAAAGAGCGACAGAATGTTTGGCATCACTGCCACATCAAGTTCAAGAAATTCCAAGCATGTGCCTTGTTGTTCTCTACAACAGTAAGTTTTTAAAACATCGTGGTAAGATCTGTACACATTGGCTAGGACCATATGTTTCCATTCATGTTACTGATGTGGCTCCAGTTCAGGTACATAACTTAGATGGTACATCTGTCGACGCGTTGGTAAATGGGAGTCGATTAAAACCTTATAGGGATAGCCGTACTTCGCTCTCCTCAGTCAGTATTGAATGAACTTGTACATAGCCAAAAAAACGAGGTTGTCTTGTATATAAGTTTGAAATTGTCCTTTGAAGTCTGTGTAATCTCTGTCACAAGTTAAAGGTCTGTTACAGGTTAAAGTTATTTCATAAGTTAAATTTATGCCGCAAGCTCAAGTTTTTTCGCAGTTAAATTTGGGTCACATAATATTTTAGCGGTGTGCTTTTCTGTCAAGTCCGTAATTAATGCATAGTAATTGCCTGCTTTTATGGTGAGTGAAATGATGGATTTAATGGCTCTTTGTCATAAATCGATGAAAATATTTTAGTCTGTGAAAGGATTAGCCACCACCTTTTTCAATTTATTGTAAACCCATGTGATTGGATGACTTGCCACATGCGTAGATATATTTCACCTTCAAATTTTAAGTCAGTTTCCTTATTATATTGAAGGCTGAAGTTTATTGAGAAAAATAATTATCTGCAGCTCGTTGTGTCCAAATCTTTCTACAATGGATATTCCTATGTCAAGGTCAAGCGCCATTAGAGGTTCATATGTGGAGGCTCCACCTTCCATGCCCATTTTTTAGGAGGCACTAGAGTTTGTCTCGTGACCAACCCTCATAAAATATATCGAGGAAGAAGCGAATGACAAGACGGGTCATTCCCCCTTAACATAGATTTAAATCTACACACGACGCTAAAGATTCAGGTTCTGGTTCAACAACTAATGTGTTTTGCTATATTTTACCACATAAGGATTATGCTCCCAATGTGGTCATTCGCAAGAATGCCAAGTCTCTATTGGTTAAGTCATCCATATTGCGAGGTGTGCATGTCACGACAAACATTGTGCCTCATTTGAAGAAGCTAACATTTGCAGACCATGACTTGAGGAAGTTCCCTAAACTCTAGTTGTCGTGGTATATCACTTCAGTGCAACTAGTTGAAGGTGGACCTATTCAGTTGGTCCCTATGGATTGGGCTCGAGGGTTGGAGAACTCAAGCATTTTGTCCTTGATGCATATTCCCCTCTTCGATCACATTGTTGAGGTTAATACATGTGTGAAGCAATTGTTGGTGTGTTTCCATTGGGGTTTTTTGTGGTTGGATAAGCGTATTCAATTGACGTTGACTTGATTTATGCTATCACTAGGTTTCACAAAGCGAGAGTTGATCCAACACCATTTTTTATTGGTAAGGAGCAGGAAATCGAGCCTTGTCGCTTGCATGAAAGAGAAGTACAATATTACGTAGAATAAGAAGGGGTTTACCATAGCTTCTATCAATGATCATGGTGTTCGATTCATGGCCAAAGTATTGTATAGTAATTTATTGAGGAAGATGCAACCGAACCAATTCATTGTTGGTACCATCGTTGCAGCTGAGCAATGTGCTTCTAGAGTCCAAATGAATTGGGCCACATTTTTGTTGAATGAATTATTGGCTAACACAATTGATGCATAGGAAAATGGTACTTCTTTCACTTATTCATGGTTTCTAGCATTGATTTATTTTGTCACATAGGCTGAGCCACCCAACTATCAGGGGATGGAAGTGCATGTCCTATGTTGAAGGGCACACTATCAAAATTTATGGTACAAGGAGAAGAATTAACGATGACAAATGGAAAACAATATTGAATTTTACATGCATGTTGATGCACTGAGGCATCATATTGGAATTCAATTAAGAATTACCACAGAATCTATCCAACAATATAAAAATGTGATCAAATTTACTATAGGGGCTCACCATTTGTATCTTCAAACATGAAGAGACCCCCAACATTAATAGTACCACTATATTTTGGTTAATCGAGGAGGAACTTAACATAATAATTTGGGATTGGCCTGAAGAATGGAAGCATCCTATTGTATATGACCTATTTTCCACCGAAATTGAACCACAATAGGAGGGCACATCAAGGACTCAAGCAGGGGGCCACCAAGATGAAGAAAACCCACCTAGATTGCATCATGATAATGATGAGAAATCAAGTGCAACACCGAAATATTCGTCTTTGGGGGGGAAGAGGAAAGTTTTTCAAGAGAGCAAAAAGAGTCACAAAAAGCAAAAGGTTGTCAAATATCCCCCTATCGAGCTTACTGATGACGACTATAACTTACTAGCAGACAAAATGGTGAAGGTTGTTGATGAAAAACATTAAAATATTGATAGTATATACACACAAAATTGTTTGAGAGCGTTATCGACTTACTTTATACTCTTTATACCGTTGTAAAGGAAGTCAAGGTTGTAGTCAGTCGATCCCTGTCGTAGTCGCCAGAAGCTAGTCCTTCTGAGGATCGCCTGGTAAAAGTGCAGCCATCTCGACAACATCATAAGGTTCAAGTGATGCTGAAAGAATTTGACTTGGGTACACTAGATTATAATAACATGATTCAATATATTGCTTATGCCGACATAGAACTTTCTGTGATTCCCATGTTTTTACTGCATAATATACAATAGGACCCAGTCGATGAAATTAAGGAAAGGGAACACACAGTGTATGATCAGTTGAAAAAGATGAAGAACATCGTATCTTCTCTCCAAAACTAGTTTGAGGAGATAGTGAAGCAGACACAAAGGGGGCAACAGGATAGGCAGACACTCGAGCAAGTTGTCACATTTTCCTGCCATGAAATTCGAGAGGCTAGGATTACACCTGACATGGTCCTTGAGGCTTGGGTCATTAAGCTTGGGGAAGTTGCTACCGAATTCTGATTGATAATTGTAGAATTTGAAGCTAATATTCTTCCTAATACACCTCCTGAAGTACTCGAAGAAAGACAAAAGGTAGTTGATGAGGATGTACAACAAATTCAGTAGTCCGAGCCACTCTATGCTAAGGCATATGTGCAGGTTTCCCATGCCCAAGAATCCTTGATGGATGATGTTGAGCTATAGGGCATAACAGAACAAATTCATGCAGCAGAGTCTAATCTTGTCGGGTTAAGAAACTCATTGGAAACATTCCTCCCAATTGAGACGATGAGTAAGGATAGTAAGCTCAAAGTCTTATAGCAGCAGGTAGCTAAAATCTGGACACATCAATAACGAAGAGTTGATCATGTCGCGGAGCTTCAAGCTAAAGTAGAGCACGTCACATTGATTATTCATCTAGTGTATGTTCAAGCACGACAGGTTGTAGAAGTGATTATGGTGGAGAGTTCAGAACATCTCAGTTCTGAACTTGTGGAAAGAATTGTTAAAGTCAAGGAAGATGTTCACCGATAGACAGAGGATGTGATGAAAATCTTCCAAGATTTTTAAGATAAGTTGAGCACGAAAAAAGTTTATATCTAAAATGGCTCAGAACGAGCCACATGTGATTGTTGTGTGCCTCTTGGCCCTAGGTAAGTTACATAAAGTTTTGAGAATTTATGTCAAGGTGTGAACAAGGATGTGACGGAGCGAAAACTGAAATTGCCAGCTCGAGAATTTTGGGCAATTTTTTGGGAAATATTAAATGTATGCAGTAAGTTAGTTAGAAAGGTTGTCCACTTATGGGTAGTGGGAGCGGGATGTAAAATCAGCCATTAGATCCTATAAATGTGTTAAGTTAGTTAGAAAGGTTGTCCACTTATGGGTAGTGGGTGAGGGATGTAAAATCAGCCATTAGATCCTATAAAAATGTAAAAGGGTTGGGATTTAAGGGTTCAAAAGCTAAGATAGATGCAGTTAAGGTTAAGTTTTGAAGAAGTCTGTAATGTTGTATCTTGTAGAGTGAAGAGTGAAGTAGAGTCGTGGAGGTAATGTATTGTTGGTCTGCAATATGTGTGTGCGGATGTAATGTAATGAAGTTTTGGGGATATGTCTGTAGGCTGTGTGTGCATACCAAAACGTTCAAGACACAACTCATGCCAAATGAAGAGTTCTTTTGTGGTTTTCTCACGTATGGATTTTCATGTTAAATTCTTTGTGTCAAATGGTGTATGTTCGTTTTTGGTGTGATGATTGTTTATTTGATGTGACTAATAATATCTCTATTTTGTAGGATGAAATGGAAAGGTAATGATTTAAATGTGTTGGTAGATATGATTAAGACTATGTTATGCTTCCATATGTTGTTATTTATACTATATGTCGATAATGATTTACCCATCAACATCGTTGGGTTGTCTCTCGGGTATTAGCATGGAAAGGTACTCTTATATCATTGTGGAAGCTTGGTTCCTACAGTCCCTATAGGTATCTCAGGTGAGACTTCACTTGCGTCGTAGGTGTTGCCGACAGGGTTATGCTTTGTCGGGTCGATGCCTTGGGTTTTTTTGGTTGGGATAGAAGGTTGAACCTGGGTTAGTCGAAGCAAGCCAACACCTACTCATCAAAACGAACAACCTTGGTTAGGGGGAGTTTTTCCATAAATGCTTAGTTTGTGAGGTATCCATTTTTGCTAAAAATTCTGAGTCTGGAGGAATTACAAAAGTTAAAAGTAGTTAATTCTAGAAAATTACAGGAATTGACAAGAGCATCAAATCAAAGATTTAAAAGTTGTTGAGTAATCCTTATCATGAGGATTATCAATGCCCCATAGAAAAAAAAATCCATATTTTCTTCTACAAGTCTCTGGAGTTGGTCCCCAAGATTTAGAAAATATGCAAAAACAATGCAAAATTGGACAAAAGTGCTAACTTTGAGGAGTTGTAGCTTTTAGCTCATAACCCATAATTAATCCCAAGTACAATCGCTAGAAAATTATCCAAAGGTGAATAGAGTAGAATGTTCTTATTTTTTAAACATGTTTCTAGTTGTTTCAAAAAGTAAGTGAACATATCCTCTGGACTTGATTGAGAAATAATTCTCAATGTGGGTGACCTTCAAAGTAACCCAGACTTTGGGAAAATTTGGATAGTGGTATAAGAGTGTACCAGAGATGAAAGTGACTCAAAATGAGTAAATATAATTATACCCATACCATGGAAATGGTTATCTCGCATGAAAGTGAAGGCACAACTGGGAAAGCAAGCATAGTAAAATTGTTTGTTAGCTAGAAATGTGAAGAGTTAAACCAAGTAAAGTTTGATGCTTGCTAACATGAAAATTTTGTTGATGAGCAAGGATAATCAAGTGATAGTATTGTGGTAATTCATCTTAATAGGAGAGAATACATGTTGAATGGATAAGAATACACTCTTACAGATTGCATTTTATAAACACTCATAATGAAAGAATGGAACTAAGAAGGATTGATGGTTCCTTAAAAAAGAATGTATGCAATGACTCTCTACGTTCAAAATGTGCAATATGAATAACATAGAGGCATTATGGAATCCCTTATTGAGAGTAATTAGTTGACATATGCATTATTGAGGAGTGACAACCATGCCTAATCATGAAAGAATAAAATATACTAATAATGGAAACTGGTGCCTTGGATAACAATGCATCCAAGGTATTACTGTGATTAATATGTACAATTTGAATTGTAAGGAAGAGCTACAGGAGATCTTGATTATTTAATATGGATATTGTATTCTAGAAGAGAATGCTCAACAAGATATGGAATAGACCAATAGGTAAATGATGTTAGGATATTTAGACACTTACGAGTTAGTTAAGATCAACTTGTGTAATATATTTGTTAGGTAAAAGTGTGTTTCTTTAGTATGCATTAGTATGAATTTGTAAATATTCTAATCCGACGGTCAGGATATGTTCTAGACATAGAGTGATCTGACAGTTCAACTTCTCTTAGATCATACCTACCATTGATCCGTGGCTTAACACTCGATTGGTCTATGATATCTATTTAAAGAGCATAGAGGGTCCTTGGCTAGTTGATCGATTATGAGAAGCTCATATGTAACTTTCTTTTTTTTGCATAATAAGTTGCTCCAAGTAGCTATTTGGCTGAGGCCGTGGGCTGTTTCCCTCTCGAGGGTTTTAACCACGTGACAAACATCGATGTGTTGATTTGTGATCTATTTATGTGAAGAGATTGCTCAAGATGTTTGGTCTTTTGGGAGTTCCATGTGTACCCGAACATGGTATCAGAGCGTTTATGAAGAGCCACTTTTGGTTTTGATCAAGACCTGGAACCGGTGTTGCCAAAACTTTGAAAGGGTTTAGGGTTCTGGATTTTTTGTGCATTTGTGGCATGTGGGAGCTATTCCATTGTGTCCAAAGTGTCGTTTCCATTGGGAAATAGTTTTTGTTTCATCGAAAACGGTTTCCGTTTGTTCCAGAAACACCCATTTCGGCAAATCTAAAGGTATAATGTTACAGTGACGGATTTGTTTTATTTTTTTAAATCTCCCATATTTTATCAGTTTTATTATTATAACTCTACTATTTTAGTCTCGGATTGTTGCCTTCCCTGGTTGCGTATGCTCTTTGCCGTGCACCTTGCGCGATCACGGCGAATCAGAAACAGTAAGGAAAAGTTTTTTTTGTCTTCTCGGCTACGTATGCTCTTTACCGTGCACCTTGTGCGATCACGGCAAATCAGAAACAGTGAGAAAACTTGAAAACGTAGACTTTTCGGGTAAGCTAACCAAGGTCTAACTCCATTGTGTGGAAAAAGTTTTTTTTGTTTTTTTTTGTGATTTGCAGGAAAAAAAAACAAGCACGGAGAACGAGAGAGAATAGTAAAAAAACCCTTCCTCTTTCCATTCTTTTACGTACCTTTTAAACTTAGCTCACTTGGTCCAAAGTTGTTTTATTCCTTAATATATCTTGAGTTCAATTCTTATTAAGCTACTTTTTAGTGCATGCAATTTCTATTTTCAAGTTACTTTATTGTAAAAGTGCATCTCACATAAATAAAATAAAATAAAAAGTGAGTCATTTAAGTCTTTTAATTTATTGTTGCACTATTTAAAAGTAACATTATTGTAAAAGTGAACATCACTTATTCTACAAAAGTGATTCACCTAAAAAGCAACTTTATTGTAAAGTGATTGTCAAAGGTTGATCTTGGGAAGAGGGTGGTTCTTTTTTTTTAGTTGGTCAAGTTAATATCTGCCACGTCACTATTGGAGACATCTTCAACATTTCTTTGATCAAACATAACTTCATCATCCAGAATCAATTTTTAGTGCCATTTGTTTTAAAACCGCATATTTTTTTCGATATATTTGCGTCCAGACAGTTAGTTTATGTTCTTTTAGCCATTATTTTCCAGTATGGCCGCCCCTTGTGATATTATACTTACAAGTTATAATTATTTCTTGTGAAAATCTCGTATGGAGGATGTTCTGCGAAGTAGGGAACTTTTCAGGATAACCTCAGGGAAAGAAACAGAACCCACTAATGATGATAAGCAAATTAAATGGGCAAATAGATGTGATGAAGCTCGTGGATTAATTGGGATGTCAATCTCTACTGATTTGTGATTCCACATATCTGGAATTGATGAACCTAATATAGCTTGGAAAAAATTGGAAACTGTGTATGGTAAACACAATAAAATTCGGGGTCATCAATTTGAGAATGAGTTGATTTTCTTGAATCCAAATGATTTTTCATGCATTCAAGACTATTTATCTAAGTATAAAACTCTTAAACTATTATGTGCAGAATGCAAGATTAAGAAAGTAGACAAACAATGTATTTATCATATTCTTTCCAAACTTGGACCTACATATTCTGTTTTTGTATCTACATTCTACTCCATGAAAGAATCCTTGTCTACAGCGAGCTATCAAGAGCCTAGTCTTGAATATTTTTGTGATTCTTTAATTAGAGAGCAAGATAAGCTCATTCATCTTGGAATAATTAACAATGCAGATACATCTGGGAAAGCCTTATTGTCCCAACAGAAAGAAAAGTCCAAGCCTCCCAAGAAACAGAATTTTCGCAGTAATAAGCCAAACAACAAGGGTCCCAAACCCTCTCAGTCAGCTCCTTCTTTAAAAAATGACAAAGGATCCAAGCCAAAAGGAAAGAACATTGATCGTCATTGCAATTTTTCTGGGAAAGATAATCATGATGAATCTAAGTGTTTCAAAAAGACAGCAGCCTTGGAAGCAGCAATGAAGAAGCACCACATCAGCCTAGATTCGTCTTCAGAATCTAACTCTCATGGACATGCACTTTGTGCTTCTTGTTACTCTTATACTTCATCTTCTTCTTCTACTTCAAATGAATGGCTCATTGATTCTGGAGCATCTTATCATATGGCTAAGGATCAAGCCATCTTTTCTATTATACATGAATATAACACCAAACAAATATTTGTTAGTGATGATAGATCTCTAAGTGTTGTAGGATCTGGAGCAGTTCCAGTAGAAAATGGTTATTTCAGTGATGTTCTATGTGTTCCAAAAATTTCCTGCAATTTGTTATCAGTCTATCAAATTACTCATTCAGGTGAAGGTAAAATTGTGACGTTTACACCTCACCAAGTTGTAATCAAGGATTTTAAAAATACTCAAAATGTCCTTGCTACTGGAACTGTTGATGATATTACCAGATTGTACAAATTTAACAACTTTGGATCATCACCTTTTCCTTCAGTTTTTGTTGCTCATAGTGATAACTTGAGCAAACTTTGGCATGAGCGATTTGGTCACTTAAATTACTGCTCATTACAACAACTATGTAAAGACAATATGGTGACTGGTCTTTCGATGGTATCTTGGAAGGATGGTGTTTGTTTCGGTTGTGTACTCGAAAAACATCATCGGGATAGTTTTGACAAACGTGCCTCTTGGCATGCCTCGATTCCCTTGGAGCTTGTGCACAGTGACTTGTGTGGTCCTCTTCCATCTGCTTCCTTTTCTGGTTTCATATTCTTCTTAACTTTCATTGATGACTACTCCAGACACACTTGGGTTTACTTCCTAAAACTAAAGAGCGAAGTATTTAACATGTTCTTGGCCTACAAGGCCCTTGTTGAAAAACAATATGGTCGTCAAATTATTAAGTTAAGATCTAACAATGGAGAATAATATGTTAACAACAAGTTCACTACTTTCTGCACTGAACAAGGAATCCAACAACAGCACACTGTTCCATATACACCACAACAAAATGGTGTAGCTAAATGGAAGAACCGCACTTTAAAAGAAATGGCTAATTATATGATCCAATCTAAGGGACTAAGTCTTCAATATTGGGCCGAGGCCATAAATTGTGCAAATTACATAGTTAATTGCACACCCACTAAAGTTTTACAAGGTATAACATCGAAAGAAGCATGGAGTAAAATTAAACCAGATGTAAGTCACTTTCGTGTGTTTGGTTGTGAAGCATGGGCTCACATTCCGGATGAAAAACGGAAAGCATTGCAGTCTAAAAGTGAAAAGTGCATATTTGTTGGATATTCTAAAGATGTAAAAGGTTATAGACTTCTTCATCCCCATTCACATGATATAATCATTAGAAGAGATGCTAAATTTGATGAAAATATCTTGGCATGCGAGCCTAACTTGGCAAGTGTGCCATATTTGGCCTGCGAGCCTAATTCGACGATTGTGCATTCTTCTTCTTCTTCCAACTTCCTTGACAAGTTTCCAACTCCAGTTTCTGATGATGACAGTGAGGATGAAAATCCACCTCCACCTGCTCATGTTCCTCCACTTCCACCAGCACCAATACTTCCTCAATGGGTTTGTTCAACATGTGAAGCAGCTGGTGATCTTGACGGTCATCCTAGAGATCAACGTCGAACACGTTCTCAGTTTCAGTGAGCCTCTTCTCTTTTGGCTCAAGTTTTCGAGAATCATGATCCAGAAACTTTTGCAGAAGCTTCAGGAAATCCAGATTGGGATGCAGCTATGGATGAAGAATATCATTCTGTAATGGTGAACGATACTTGGGATCTTGTTCCTCTTCCAAAAGGAATAAAACTTGTCATATGTAAATGGGTCTACAGAACTAAGTATGCATCAGATGGAAGTGTTGAAAGACTTGAGGCAAGCTTAGTTGCCAAAGGTTTTTCCCAAGTTGAAGGGATTGACTACAATGAAACCTTTAACTCCTGTCGCAAAAATGAATTCCATCCGCCTTGTTCTTTCCCTTGCAACCTTACATAACTGGGAAGTCCATCAAATGGATGTCAAGTCTACCTTTTTACAAGGTGATTTATAGGAGGAAATTTACATGGAACAACCTCATAGATATGTTCAGGATAACTCTAGCCTTGTCTGTCTCCTTAAGAAACCCTTATATGGCCTTAAGCAAGCTCTTAGAGCTTGGTATGCCAAAATGGATAGCTTTCTCCTTGACACTGGTTTTTCCAGATGTCATTCTGACCCCAATGTCTATACCAAGAAAGTAGGAAACCATCTCATCATACTTGTTCTTTATGTTGATGATTTTATCCTTACTAGTAGTGACCATAAACTTATAACCCGTGTGAAATCTAGTCTTAAGCAAAATTTTGAAATGTCAGACTTAGGACATTTGCATTATTTTCTTGGTCTCCAAGTATTGCAAACCAAAGAAAGAATCTCTCATTCCCAGTCTAAGTATGCTTGTGACCTTCTTCTTCACTTCCACATGGAAGATTGTAAACCATCCCCTTCCACCTTCCAGTCTGGAGTCAAACTTTCTGCCACTTGTACTTCCCCTGAAGTAGATGCCACCTTGTATCATCAGCTTGTTGATAGTCTTTTATACTTGACTCATTCCCATCCTGACCTTTCCTTTGTCGTTGGTTGTGTTGCCCGTTATATGCAAACTCCTCATGAAAGTCACTGAAAAGTAGCTAAAAGAATACATAATACTTCGATATATTCGAGGTACAATTCAATTTGGGATTCATTACAGTACATGGGGGAAACCTTTGTTGGTTAGTTTCACTGATTCAGATTGGGCCGGTGATCATGATGATCGAAAGTCTACTGCAAGTTATGTTTTCAGTCTGGGATCTGGACCTGTCACTTGGGCTTGTAAGAAACAACAAGCTCTTGCTCTTTCTTCAGCAGAAGCAGAATATTGAGCCGCAGTTAATGCTAGTCAGGAAGCTTTATGTCTTTGACAGATCATTTCAGAGTTTGGATTCGAGCAGCAACAACCTACTCCACTTTGGTGCGACAATCAAAGTGCCATCAAGCTTGCCAAAGATCCAGCTCTACATCAACGCAAAAAACACATTGAGCTACACATGCACTTCATCAAAAATCTTGTTCATGATAGTGTTATTGAAGTGCTCTATTTCCCTATAGATGATCAAGTTGCAAACATCTTTACCAAGTCTCTTACAGAAGCGAAGTTTTCTAAACTTTGGTCTATGTTAGGAGTTCAGGAATGTGTCCTTAAGGGGGGATAGGCTCTAATGCATCCTTCCTTCTCCTAATAGTGTCACTTTTGTAAATCCTTCAATCCTATCCCAAGTTGTTCTTAAGGGGGGATGTTAGGATATTTAGACACTTAGGAGTTAGTTAGGATCAACTTGTGTAATATATTCGTTAGGTAAAATTGTGTTTCTTTAGTATGCATTAGTATGCATTTGTAAATATTCTAATCCGACGGTCACGATATGTTCTAAACATACAGTGATCCAACGGTTCAACTTCTCTTAGATCATACCTACCATTGATCTGTGCCTTAACACCCAATTGGTCTGTGATCTCTATTTAAAGATCGTAGAGAGTCCTTGGCTAGTTGATCGATTATGAGAAGCTCATATGTAACTTTCTTTCTTTTGCATAATAAATTGCTCCAAGTAGCTATTTGGTTAGGGCCGTGGACTGTTTCTCTCTCGAGGGTTTTAACCACATGACAAACATCGGTGTGTTGATCTGTGATCTATTTGTGTGAAGCGGTTGCTCAAGGTGTTCAGTATTTTGGGAGTACCCTGTGTACCCAAACAAATGAAATGCAACTTGGAAAGGCGATAGATAAATAATCCTTTGAGGCAAGTTATAGTGAAGGTTATAGTGAAAGATTTTAATGTTACAAGATTGGCCAAAATTGTCAAAAATAACTCTGTTGCGACCTCTACCAATGGTACCAGATGGTTTACTTAACTAAAAAGCACCGATGTATTTTAATACAAACAAGCACCGGTGCGTACAACTGTATTAATGGTATCGGTGCTCTATAAGAAACATCGAACCAATGTTATCAAGGAAGGAGAATGCACTAGTGAAGTTGACTGGGACGTTGATGTTCATTTCATTTTTACACTAAAGCGTGATTACAATATTTTGTATCTCCATGTGTTGCTATATGGAAAGCATCGGTGCATACAAATAATAAAACTGCACCAGGCATATAACTACCACTTTCATGCACCAGTGCTATTGTATTTCAAAGGTACCAGTGTTCACATTCCATCATTAACTGCACCAATACGACTTTTACTTAAACACAATGGTGTGATTAAAATGATTAAAAGCACTAGTTATCATTTTCTCATTGGTAACTAGTGATCAGTGATTGTCATAAAAATTACAACGCACTAACATATCTATATTTTTTTAGTTTTTTTTTAAGTTCATTATTCTTCATAAAAATGAAATATTTTTTATAACAGTATTCATATAATTTGAAATTTAATTATTACATTTGGATATGATGTTTGGATTAATTGGTTATATCATCAAATTTCGCATCTATTCATTGTAATATTTAATCAATGACGTAACATTTCACAATGACATTGAGCAACACAATAGAATAAGAAACGTGTTTTCTTATATATCAATAATAGCACAATTGTCATATAGAATGGGACAACATAAATATCCACAATAATACAAATGACAATATGCAATTGTTAGACTTATTGGTAACCCGTTGTATTTCAATTGGTAAATTATGTCCAATACATTATACAAAACGTCTAATTTTCACAGGAAATTATTTCAAAACATACAATAGTTTGCATTAACATCCACTTATATCAATCGTCATTCTTCATTGGAACTTGCATTACTTGGTTTATTTGGTCGAATGTTTTGATGATTTCCTCCATTATGTTCCTCCTCTTCAACTTCCATCTACAAGCATAAAATTAAAGTGTAATAAGTGTATCTATATTGGTGGGCATAGTTCAAAAATAGATAATATACATGATTATGTAAATTGAAAAGCATACCATAGCAACAATTGTGTCATGAACGACATATTCTTTCACAAATCATAGATTTAATATAATTTTCTTATTTTATTCCACTAATTATAAATGATAAAAGTAAAACAACATAGATACTTACAAATTCCACAATTAATTCTTGATATACAAACATATACGCACAACCCATATTTAACCCAATGTCAATCAATTCTTTTGATGACTCTTTTTTGTATGTAAGAACATGTTTGAAGACATCCAAGGATGGGTGTAAAAAAATTAAAATATAAAGAATCCCACCAATATGAAATTTTAAGTTGCGAAGAAAAATAAAAAATACTCACAAACTTTGCAATCGACCATTTTCTTCCTTGTTGTCGTGTATTATGTGATGAATGGGTGTTATTTTCTTTTCTTCTCTCCAACAAAACACCTGAAAATTTATATTTAATGTTAAATTTATTAATTATATGTACATAAAAGAGAAAATCAATGATTGCATACATTTGAAGCACGTTGTTGTTGAGATGGATCCTCCTGTAGTGTAGTTATGTCAATTTCTTTGACCTTCTCCTTGTTCACTTTTTTGGACATCCCTACTAGCATTTTTTTGGATATCAACTCATTCATCCTTTGAGATTTTCATAATATTCCTGAAAAATAAATGATATTAAACTATTTTTACATTGATATGGAAAGTAAATATGGCAGAATTAAGGTTAATAAAGGACTCTTTTGCAGCAGTATATACTTATTCTAGAAAAAACATGTGTAGTAGTATTAATTTTTCAATGATTTTTTATTGTTATATGTTTTTGTTATTACAAGTTTGACATGTCTCATTGATCATTTCTCTAGGATTGCTTCCTGTAGTTTAAATGTAACCCGATTCTTTGAGTCATTGGATTGATTTTTGTAATATAAGTGGAAAGTATGTCTATACGTTCTTTCCACTATATTCCTCGTAGTTTTATAAAAGTTCCCCCTCCCCACGCCCCCTTTCATTAACTTCTAACACCACTCCAAATGATCCAAGGACCAATTAATCATCATTTATATCTTCCATGGTTTTTATTTTTTTAGGACGACATTCCCTTCCCTTGTTGTTAGTTACTGCAAAAGATTTAATATACGTGAAATAGATTGTTTGAAGCATGTTAGCGAATATTCTTAAGTGCATAATTACTGAAAATTCAAAGAGAGAATTCACATTGATTACTTTTTTATTCACATGAATCATCCCTCTGCAACTTTTCCACATAATTACTAAAAATTCATATGGATTACTTTTTTATTCGCATTATTCATTCAAAGAATATTTTCGTGTTTTCTCATTTTTTGGCTCTGCATGACACATAATGACCAATACACATTAATTAAGCTTACATATAATTCAAACATATTAATTTTATACTGAAATTATAAAGAACTTGCCTTCTTCACTTTGTTGGATGTGCTCCTATAGTGACGATCAAAATTATTCTTCCTTGAACTCTTATCACACGCTTTCTGTCAATAAACAACTTCGACCAAATAATAAAGAAGCTATTAAATATATTATACAAACAAATTACATAAGTTCAAGCTAAAAAAAGTAGTATGGCATATCAGTGTGATTTACGAATCTACAGTATATACACAAAGGTGTGACTTATTATACATAGTGCACCAAAATTTATTTGATTTTTTTTTAAATATAGTCAAATGGTGCACTTTTAATAAAAGCGTATCTATGCTTTCTATGGAACTATCTGCATTGAAAATAGTGAAAGCGTTTTTTCATAAATAAACACTTACAGGGACATGGTTCGGGATTCAACACAATAAGTGGTCCCATTGCATCATATGTTCAATGCCTTATATATAGAAACACAAACCCATTATATCTAAAGTGTCTAAAAATAAAAATAAAAACTCTTTGTAATATAATAGAGGGAGTTAAACCCTAATGTTAAATTTTGCAACCACATAAAACAAAAGGAAGCAACAAGAAAACAAGGGTTCCAACATTGAAGGTAACTATGAAAATATTTTATTTTATCTTTTCATAATTTACTATCGGTATTAATAGGAACAAAAAATAAATCATGCATTGATATCAATAGTAATATTTTGCATACTTGAAATTTCTACTATGAAGAGCTATGTGAGATTCAACATACCTTACAAATTCCGATCTTTACAAAAATATCGTTGCTCCAAAGTCCTCACCCGTAAATCTCTCTTGCAAAAATCTCACCTCAAAATATCAACAAATTAATGAAATATTGATTAGGTTTTCTTTTTTAAAACACTTTATCAAATTAGTTTTTTGAAAAAGAAATTCCCGCTTCTTTTTTCAGCTCATAGAAAAAAATAACGCGTGCGATTTTTTCTTCCCATTTTCTGCATACTAGTACACTTTATTATGTAAGCGCACCGATGCGCTATGAAAGGAAACACGTGATTAGTATATAACTTCATAATAATTTTGCATAAATGGTGCACATTTAAGATATGGACGTGTCAGTGCACTATAGGTTTTAAAGCGCAACGTTTGGGCCTAAAATAGGAAAATAAACATTTAAACGATATATTTTCATTTTGGGTTATCTAACAACCAGTGTGCTCATAACATAAGTCAGCATCGTTGCACCTATTGTATAGAGAATCACCAATGGGATATTATTAGCAAAGACCACTAAGTAGACATAAAATATTCTAAATCGCTAATTTTGCATTACTTGTGTTTTCCAATCTTTGGTCCATTTCAAAGGTATTAGTGCATCAAGGTGCTATATTATAAAAATGCATTGATGGTGATAATATTTTTTTTAACACAAACAGATAATTTCATTTTTATGGAAGGATGCTGGTATTTTTTTGGCAAATACCAATCAACCTAATTACATATTTCAAAAGAACCAGAGACTGCACTAAGCCTAACAGAGAGGGAGGAACACCCATAAAAAACAAATTACAGTTGTATGTAGCACAATTATGGAATAGGACAAAAATAACTAGATTCCCTATTGATGCTAAGAAAACCTTGAGGAAGAAGACATGCTTTGTTAGCCAGGGAGTCTGCAAGATTGTTTAAGTCCCGGAGAATATGGAAATATTTAGCCATAACGAATTCTTTCATTATTATCCTGATTCTCTGCAGAATACTGTCCAAGGAAAAATTATTGAAATTGTCAGCTAAATTTAAAGCTTTTATCAGCATCTTAGAATCACCAATGATTTGGACGGACTTGAAACCTTTCTCCTTGGCAAGCTGGGCCGCCATAAGGAGATTGTAGCTTTCAACTTGATTATTTGACATGGATCCAAGACCCCGGCTAAAACTGAAACTGGTCAATCTGTCAGGAGAGAAAACCAAGCCCCCAACTCCAGAGGCCCCAGAATTCCCCTTGGAAGCACCATCAAAGAAGGTTGTCATTGAAGCGGAATTCAGCCAATTTTTTTTAAATGATTCCTGATTCCCATGAAACCTCCATGAAGGGGGATCGACAGGCTTGGCACTAAGAAATTTATTACCTGGAGTTTGAGGACAAGAGCCCATCCAAAATGAAGCTAGAAGAGAGGTCAACATTTTCCCAATAGACTCAGCAAACCACGATTTAGTTTTAAAAGCCACAATCTGGGGGATCGGTCTCTGATCATTAAAGATACAGCTATTTCTAGCAAGCCATATTCCGCACCACGTGAATTTCAGGATCGAATGCCAGTTTTGATGCAGAATTTCAAAGTGCGATTTCGTTGGTCGACTGTCATGCTAGGTTGAATAAAACTCCATTACCAAATTTTGAGAAGGGAGTGAGCATAAAACATCACGCAGAACCATAGCCCAAACCAATTTGGAGAATGTGCAGTCAACAAGAAGGTGATCGGTCGTCTCCAAGGCAGAGTTGCACAAACAACAGCGGAATGGGCCATTGAAGCCACATTTTATGAGGAAATCACTTGTCATAATATTTTTATTCAAAACCAGCAAAGAAAAGAAGCTAAATTTCGGCAGACAATGGGAGAACCAGACTGATTTCCAGATCACTGATGAAAATCCTAAATAGTGGGGAACTTGAAGGGCAATGTAACCTTTGGCTACAGAGTAATATCCATCAAAACCCCAACCCCAGCTATCTTTATGGGAGGTGTGGATAGGAGCGAGACCAGTAAGAGAAGAAAACAACAACAAAAAATTGGGGATGAAGGCGAGCAGGAAGATCTAGGAGAGACCAACCAACCCAATTGCCAACACAGTCCCAAGTGCATATATAAGCCAATCGGATCAAACCTTTATTTGTTGCCCAATTCATAATCTTTGTTAACAGAATTACGGGGGAAAGAGGAGGTTTCCGGGAGATTTTATCCTCCCATAGAAGGGTTCTCTTCCCATTGCCAAGGATTCTAAAAAGTTGTTGATTAAAAAAATCAAAGCCTTTTTTGCAAGAGTTCCAAATAACAGTGTCAGTTGGAGTTCTTACATAAGTAATATTTCTCAATGAGCCTCCCTTTAGGTATTTCATCCAAAAAATATTACTAACTGGAGATTTTTGTCCAACAATAGCTGCCAGTTCAGTTTACCACTCATTTTCAGATTAGCTAGACCAAGATTCCGAATTTTCAATCCACCTTCTAAAATAGGTCTCTTAAGAACTTCCCAGCTTACCAAATGCATATTTCTTTGACCATATTTACCGTTGTTCCAGAGAAAATCTCGTAGAAGTTTTGAAATCTGAGCCGAAATACTCTTTGGGGCAAGGATCAAAGAGGCATGGAAATTAGGAAAAGCTGAAAGAACTGCCTTAATCGAGATTAGTTTCCCAGCCTTGGTTAACCAATGACCACCCTAAGAAGCAATTTTTTACTTTTAATCGAGATTATTTTCCCAGCCAAAGAGATGGAGGGGATGATCCCATAGTTAAGGGAAGCCCCAAATACTTGATATTTCCCCACGTGTCAAAGCCAAGGAAGCCCAAGTAATCTGTTATTCGAAGAATTGTCAAATGTTCTACATTCCAGCCATAAACTGCACTTTTGTTTTTGTTAATCAATGCTCCTAAAATTTGGCATAATTTTTTAAGGATGACATTAAATGCCCGAGCAATCTTCATAGAGGCCCCTCCAAGGAGAAGAGAATCATCTGCGAAAAGAGCGTGCTTAATTGGGTCCACACCCCTAGCAATTTTTATGCCCAGGATGTAACCAACTTCCTTTTCAGCTCAGAGTTTTCTGCTAAGAGTTTCATCCATCAAGATATACAGGAAGGGGAACATCGAAAAACCTTGACGGAGACCTCTAGAAGCCTTGAAAAAGTCAAATGGCCTACCATTAACTAGAGGCGCTATCCAAGGCCCATCTGTGCATGCTTTGATCGAGTTAACAAACTCAAAGAAAAAAACAAAAGAAAGAAGGACATCATAAAAGAAGGGAAGCTTTACTTGATCAAAATCGTTCTTCATATCCAACTTAATTAACATACCTTTCTCCTTCCTTTGGAAGCTTGAATGAAGAGCTTCTTGAACTTGGATAACATTATCCACTAAATGTCTGCCTTTAACAAATCCCCCCTAGAGAGGAGAGATCAACTTACTTAGCAAAAGCTCAAATTTGTTAGCTAGAAGTTTGGCAAGGATATTATAAGAAGCATTACACAGGGAAATAGGGCAGAACCTATCAAAGGAAGAAGGGTTGAATTCCTTGGGGATAAGGGCAAGAAATGTAGAGTTTGTACACCCTCCCACTTTTGCTTTATTTTGAAATACAGTCACCATATGGACCAAATTCGTTTTGATGATGGGCCAATAGACTTTATAAAAATGAAAAGAAAATCCATCCGGCCCAGGAGCTTTATCCGACTCCACATCCCAGATGACATCAACAATTTCCTTTTTTGAGAATGGTTTCATCAAAACATAGTTGTCCTCGGCATTGACAAGGGAAGGAACATTATCCAAATATTCAGTAGACACCTCCTCATCAATGAGTCCATCATCCTGAAATAAAAGTTGAAAATGCTTACTACCAAACAATTTAAGGAGAGCTTGACCTTTAATTGAGTCCCCCTCTCCAGTGGAAATTTCATAAATATGATTTTGGGATAACCTAACTCAACATTAACGAAGGAAGTAAGTTGTGTTCTTATACCCCACCTTTACCCAGAGGAAACGAGACTTTAGCCTGAGATGTTCCTCTTCATGTCTGAATGATAGAGAGGTGTTAATCTGGGCAAGTTGTTATATAGGTAAATGAGATTCGGAAATATCTCTATCTTCCATGCCAATTTGAAGTGCAAATAACTCTAACACTCTTTCTTTTCTGATGGCCGAAGGAGAGGAAAGAGGAGTTTTGACCCATACCTTCAGCGTGACCTTGCTATTCTTCGATTTTTGTTCCCAGACAAAACTGGGAGAGCCAACTACGTATTATGACCAAGCCTGAGTTACAACATCCATAAACCCGACTCTTCCGATCAAGAGGAGGCTGAACCTAAACGGGATTGGCCCAAGCTCCTCTTATTTTTAAAAAAGAAAAGAAATTGGATGGTGATCGGATGAGAGCTTGGGTAAATTTTAGATGAAATAATGATCTTCCCATCAATCAGAGTGTTGTGAACAAGGAATCGATCAATCCTGGCAGAGATGCTTGTGGCCCCTACTCTATGATTTGACCAGGTATAACACCCAATCTTGGGTTTAAATTCCATCAAACCCCATTATTGTATCAACTCCTCAACCGTATCGTGCATAAAATCCTTACCTTGCAGACCTCCTTTTTTATTATTATTCAGGGCAAGGAAAATGTTAAGATCACCTGCTAATATGATATTTACAGGAGCGTTCGACACTAGGAAATCTGCCAACGAATTCCAGCAATCTTTTTTTTTCCGAGTAATTAACTGGAACATAAAGAATAAATATGGCGACAGAGGTCTTACTGGCGAGATGGTAGAGCACTGAAAAAATCCAGTGTTGGGAGGCAAACCACTTTTTTAACTTAAAATTCTCTTCACACCATAGGGTTGCTAATCCCCCACAGGAGCCTCTAGCACTAATAACTTTTCCAGCAGTCAATTTCCATTTATGTTTACCTAGAAGAAGGAGAGCTTCTTCCTCAATCTTAGTCTCTTGAAGCAAGAGAATTTCAGAAGGGGCCATTCTCATGAGATCATTGACTGCTTCAGCTTTGATTGGGTTCCCCAATCCCCTGCAATTCCAAGAGATGATTTGTATTACTTGCTCAAGGGAGAGGGAGTAATTACTCCCTTAGGAGGCCTGGTTCTCTTATTCCTCCCATAAGACATTTCAATGGTGGACTGGCTGCCTTGCGTCTTTAGTCTCTCAGCCTCTTCTTCCCGAACCTCCTTCCTAGACTTCCTGCCAGCATTTTTGGTGAGTTGCTCAAAGGAATCTTCATTAGAAGATCCATAGCTTTCATCCAGCTTCTTACAAGTAATATCTGCATAAGAAGGGGGAGAGCTAACACCAATAGGAGAGATAAGGGAAGGAGCTCCAGCCCAAAGAGTATCCGATAAAGGTGGACTAGCTTGATCTGACGTTATTGTGTTTGCTTCAGAATCCATCTCATGCCCATCCAATTCTTTCATTTCCCCTTCTTCAAGGGATTCAAAAGAACTAAGGACAACAAAGTTATTGGAAGGAGCTTTAGAGCTATCTACCACATGAGGAATTATTCCCCACAACAGTGTCACCAATCATTGATTTACCTTCTTTACCTTTCTTTCTAGGGTTCTGATTGGAAGTTCCTGCTTTCTGAACTTGGGTCCATTGGTCTGCTTTCTCGATTTCAATTTCCTCTTCATATTTTTTCTTACAGTTTTAGGCAAAATGGTCGTAACCATGGCATAATCTGCATTTAAAGGGAATTTTTTCATAATCCAACTCTTGGATATGATACCACTCTGTAACTGTTAAATTGATTTCCTCAGGCATTCCTGTCTTCAAATCAACTTCTACACAAATCATTGCGCATGAAAATTGATCTTTCCTCTCATCCCTATCAATATATTTACCCAACTTGTTCCCAATGGTTTCAAGGGATTCTGAGTTCCAGTAGTGAAGAGGGAAATGCGGGAGCCTTACCCAAACTAGGACAGCAGACGGGATATCTTGAGTGGGATCAAAATCAGGGGTCCACTTATTCGATTAGAGACCCTGAGGTCCCATGAAGTATGGACCATTTCGAAGGATAAGGTCATGATCATCTGTAGATTCAAAAATGAAAACATAATACCCTCTTCCAACAAAATGATTTCGGATACCATCAAAAACCAAGCGCCTCCAATTCCTCTACACCCAACCATCAATGGCCTTTGGAAAGGGCCAGAGGCCAGTGAATTTCCCGATTATCCCTCATTTAGAAAGATTTAAATTCGACCGATAGATCCGATCATTAGGTAATTCTACCGAAGGAATATCAACTTTATTGACAAATTTTTGAGAAGACCCCCCTTTCCTCTTGCCACAGGAAGCAATCAATCTCTTGAAAGCTTCTAGGTCAGGAGGAAGAGGAAGAGGAGGAACCCCATTGAAATCCATAAGAACAGCCAATAGAATACTGCTGAGGACACCTCCAAAGGAGGGGAGTCCCTGAGTACTGATAGAGAAAACAAACTGCCCAAGAAAAGAGATCTATCCTTACAAAAAGAAAACTCACCAATAAACTACTGTCAACAAGAACAATACCCAACAAGATAGAAGACACCATGTAGAAGCAACAAATCCAATGGCAATCTAACCACGAGCAATCCAGAGCCCAGGCAAGAATGTGACTCTTGCAAACGGAGGAAATCTCCACAAAAGCAGAGAAGAACTCCTCGTTGGCACTCAACAATCCACAGAGCACGCCTCCTCGAATTCCCTGCAGATGGAAAACACGCACTCCACCAACAGTGTTCTCTGATCGATCCACCTGCGAAATCAGCAAGAGAGAACTAGAGGTTTTGAACAATCATGAATTTAAAAAAAAAATTGATGTTGGAGCGAAAACTCTCATCTCCCAAATGTTAAGATGTTGACCTTCTCCATGATAATATTNAAGACACACTAGTGTGCTATGTTTATTAAATAGCACTAGATGCATTAAAAATCCATATGACTATGTGTTACAGCTTCAAATGGTATATTTCTCTCAAATGAACTTAAAATGGTATTTTTATCTCAAATGATCAAAACTTATTTTAGGAATGTACATAACATGTTGATTGTTGATTTGGCTTAATGCAAGGTGGAAGTTATAATATCAAATGGCCAGTTATTCAAATTCCAACTCATTCCATATTCTTCAAACTTCATCTAGTCTTCCCTTTCCATCTCTAGTAAGTTTAGATTTATTTATTTTTTGAGTATCTAATTCAATTTATGTTATTTATCCATGTGAATCTAGATAGCAATGCAGTCAATTTTGTAAAATCCTAGTTTAGGATCGAGTTGAGATGCACAAGATAATCCATTAGTTGAAAAATGTCACAAGCTCTTATCAAGAGCAAGATACCACAAGTAGTTGGTAGATGAAAATGGATAGCCTCTTTACCCCACCAATTGTAACATTCCATCTTTCAGACATAATCATGGGTCCTTGATGGTAATTCATTATGAAATAGATATATTTTATGACACCCCCATAGTATGTGGTTGTTCAAAATGTCACGTGTTGAAGGAGAACCCTTGATGTTTCACACTCACCCATTATATTAATGATCGACTACAAAATGTCGATGGTATTATACCTCCTACCATAGTAAAAAATCCAATATCAGATATAGAAAATACACGTAGTAACACTTCGTTATGCTCAATTTTTGAATAGTTAAAAGTGAAAACAACAATGTTTTGTCCTAAATTGACCAACCCCTATGCCTTTGTTCAGTTAGCTAAAAATTTTAGTGATCCAAATATGATGTCAATACCACCCAAAATATCTCTATTGGGAGATCCAAAAAGTCATGCGATTTGCAAGCAAAAATGTCCAAATACACGCCAAGGTTCATCAAATTGGTGCATGATAGTGATGACTTCTCTTTTCCTATGCATTTTCAAAGTAAATACCAAGTTTCTTACAACCACACTTTGTATGGTGCTTGGTTGTCTTGTCTACCTATGCTCGATGTTGGAACCGAATTCTCCTTTTGTGATAATAATTTTATGATTATCAATTCTAAGAAAGATGTTGTAGATCTTGGGTTGTTTATCCTTTCACTTGTACTCATTTTGTTGAAACAATTAGTATCCCTAATTCCATTTTATGGTCCTCTTTATTGTCATTCTTATTACTCGAATATTGTTAAATACAAACATAGCATTTCCATGTATAGTATGTTGATGAATAATTACGCTTCTAGAAACTTTGACAAGAAGAACTTGTTATATATCAATGGTCATCCATGAACTCATGGGAACATTGCAGGGTTTGTAAATAGTTCTAAGTGCTCCTTATTTTTTGCAAATCTCTCATTTGAGGAACATTCCAATGACCAGTAGTTCTTTATCAAAAGGAAATCCTTCAATTTTTTGTTGTACATGCAATACATATTTTGTCTCCTAGTGACACATTGTTAATAAAATATAACTTTTGTAGACCACCAACAACTTGCCAAAGATGCCTTGCATTGGGACTACCTTTAGACGTCCCCTTGGGGTGTATGGAAAAAGTGATTGATAGATTGCATTTTTTCTTTTTAGTGGGATTAATGTTAAGGTATTGATCCATCCATTTGAACATTTGTTTTATAAAATGCTTGTGATTATAAATTCACTATTGGAAAAAATTCCCATGCTTCTATAATAATTGTTTGGTAGAATGTTTGAACAAACCAATTGCATTGTGCTTACTAATATCATGAATGTAATGTTCAATATTTTTGGACTTAGGATTCTAATGATGAGCCATATATCTACTATATTCCATTGCACCCCACTACAATGCCAAATTGAGAGAAGTCCGCAAAAAGAACCAAACTTAGAAAGGAAGTATACTGACATTGGTTGAATCAACCATATATACAATTTCAGCTACCACATCCATGTTGAATAAATATGAATGCCTACCATAACACTAGTTCTTCACATGTTGGTAACGAAGGTAATGAAATAGAGGTTGGTATGGATGATTTCTTATAGGATACGAGTGCCATGGATATGATGTTGTTAGATGCATTCTAGATGATGATATAGGGGATGATTCTCATATCATTGATACCTTCTTTGAAAACCTCAAATATGCTTCCTCCACCCCTATATTTGGACCTAGTTGATCAAAGTCTACCCATTTAGGGACAAAAATGTTACTATACAACTTGAAAGCAATGTATGGCATGTAAAATGTATGTTTCTCGAAACTTTTATAGTAATTGACCATCAAGTCCCTTATATTTTAAGGAAATTGTCACACATTCAACATTGAAAATGGTTGATTTTATGAATGATAAATGACATTGTACATTTCTATTCCCACTATTTGCATGTTCTTAAAAGACAAGATACTTCTGAGCTATGAAAAGGTAGGGCAAATGTTGGAAATGTTAAATGTTGAGTACATATCATATCATGCATGTCTGAATGATTGTATTCTATATAGAGGAGATTATGTAGACAAAGATATATGTACAAAATGTAGGCATGACATGTACCATAAATCAAGAAATGAGGTTATAGCACACGGTCCTCCTCATAGGATATTGAGGCACATACCTATATCCCCAAGGATTCAAAAGATCTTTCATTGCAAATAATTATCTATGTTGCAAGGATGGCATGCCTTACGTAGAAGTGAGTCACGAGTTATGCAAATCCCAATATATTCAATAGCCATGTAGCATACAGAGGATGCATGGCCTGATAAATTCAATGTTGAAGTACAAAGCCTTCAATTTATTGTATCCATGGATAATGTTAACCCATATTTCCTTCAAAACACGTGCAAAACACCAACTATTGTGTTATGCATGTAGTAGTGATCAATAACAATACCCTCCCCCTAGTTTTTTGTTGGTGTGCCCAAGTTTTGGTCACAATACTACGTGTTGAGACTCAATAATATAATTAGTTGTGCCTAACAAAATTAGTCAAGCAACTGCATGCCAGTATCAGTTTTTTGAGTTTAGTTTAGTTCATGTAGCCTATTTTAAGGCCCAATTTTGTAAGTAGTTGTGGCCGTCATTGTTTTAAGGAATTATTGTACCTTATGCCAAGAAGTGCAAGCTAATATCAATATTGTTCTATATTTTGTTAACATTTGATGTTTCTTGTATGCAATGAAGAAGTCTGTAAGCATAAGTTAATTTGTTGACCTGTGATGTACAAACCTACCAATTTTTTCCTAAATTAATAGAATACTATATATGTTTTCAGTCTTACTTGATGTGCAATGGATGTGTATTTGAATGCTAAGAAATTTATGATCATTCTGATATATTTATGTTGCGACTAAAGAATTTTTTATGTGGTAGATTAGAATCAAGACTGTTTTAATGGAATCCTTCCCTCCTACACAATCATGGTTCAGGTTTTTAGTCATTTCCTATGTGCATCTCGGGTGATACTTTACTATGCCTGCAGAGTATTGAAAATTCCTAAGCTTATGGGGTTTTTGTTGGTTGCTTATGTTGAACCTTCGGTCTGATAGATTGCAGCCAAAAATGGTTCTGTTTCCAGCACCCAATAGGAATTGTGTAGGACTCCTAGAGATATGAGGTGGAAACCTTTGAAAGCATAGCTTGAAGAGTGGTTTGAAATAAAGGAGAATGAATTCACACAAGAAGAGACCAGAGGAATTTCAGTCTCACCGCAAGATTGGAACAATAGATACATGTATTCAGATATTCAAAAAAAATTCTTCTCTGAATTTTTCCTATTCTAGTGTGGGAATGGGTTAATAGGTAAACTAAGATAGATACCACATGGGGTGCACTTGTACTGATCATGTGGATGAAGGAAAAGAATGAGTAATTGAAGGATCTGGATAATAAACGGGCCATAGTTGTGAATTTCTAGTTCTTGCGAGTGAAAGAAGGCTATATCATCAAATTTTTTATTGAAGACATTGAATCGTATAATCGATCGGAAGACAAGTTTGAAGCGGGCCCAATAAAGAGGTTCTTGTAGTGAATCCCACTGCGGTTGAAGATGAATTTAATTCAGAAGGGGTTAATGAAATGAACCCTAGCAAGATGGCAACATAAACTCTACACTGGGGGGGTGGGGTATGAAGTAAAGGTATATTATCTTGGTCGAGTCTTGGATTTACAATAACAGAGACTTGAGGGGGGAAAAGATAAGCAAGAAGGGTTGAAATAGGCAAGAAGTAAAAGGAGGAAAATAATTAAAGTGGATGGCAAGATAGGATAGATATAGATATCGGAGAGGAAAGAAAACCACCAGAGATGGGAATGCGCAATGAGAAGGCGTAGAAGGTACCTCGATGCTAGAAGGATGCTTAGAAGATGAGAGACTTCCCAAGAGGTGTGGAATAGAAGAATCCGAGAGATCTGATGAAAACAATGATAACATCCCCTGAGATTGAATGGAAAATGGAATCAAGAATATGAGGTCCAAGATAAGCCCGTCTATGCATACAAATAAACTTTCATGGCTATAACAGAGGTTGAGCAACCTGATCTGAGCCTCGATGGACATAACATGATTGGCAGACACTTGCCAAGGTATGATACCCACTTTAGCCCTACTCCTTAGTTTTCTTCATCTAATCAAAGGCTAGTTTAGTTTTGAATTTGAGCAACAAATAAACCTTGAAGTAGTATCTAGAGGGATAATCTATAGTCAGTATCAACAAAGTATTTTGGCTAAATCAAGTCCAAGAACCAATAGTAGTATTCCACCAACTACTCAAGTACAATTCAGTATGCCTAGTTAGGGACGTATGGTGACAACATCATATTCTACCCTAAGATTACCCGTGTTTCATAGAATGAGAAAAGATGATGTGAAACAACATTCATTTACCTGTGAGGAAATTTGGGTCGTGAAAAACATCATGAATGAAGCTTCTAATATTGTGCAGCTAGAAATGACCTTTAGAGACCAAACATTGACATGGTACATGAAGTATAAGACTATTGTCCCTGTAAGACAGGTGAGGTCATTGGTTACAATAAAGCAGATCTATTAAGGGAATTCCAGAATCCAAAGTTATAATCCCAATGCATCATTGAGATTAAGGAAATCAAGTAATGGGTTGGTGAGTCTTTCTAGGTCTATGACTAAAAATTTAAGATCTTAATGAACCAATTGAGAAGTCATATAATAAATGTACAAAATCATGAATGGTTCATAGCAAGGTTTCTACCACATATAAGAATCTGTTGACACAATAGAAAGTGAATACCCAAGAGAATGCCTTGGAGATTGCAATCAGACTAAAAGAAACTCCTGGAGGTTAAGCGTCACCTGGGATGGGGCAAGTCTAGATGAAACTAGTCAAGTTGACAGTGTAGTTATATAAATTATCTACTACAAATTCAACCCGATAATGCATATGGTCCAACTCTTACAGAATTGAAGGAAACCATAAGAATGAGTGCCCAACACTGATTAACTATATGGAAATTAGAGCCCCAAGTCCATTCCCTCCCCCTCATAAGGCAGATTCGTGTGAAAATTGTCGAGTATGGGGACACTCGCCACTGAATTTCCCAACACTAAACATGTATCAGAGTTTGATGCATGCACCACTCTATGACTTTTGCAAGTCTATGGGACATGATGTGAACAATTGTCACGTGTTACAGTTAATGAAGGACACCATAGTGGATGCCTACCATGTTCAAGGGGAAGAGGAGAATAAGGAATTTGAATAGGGAGGACAATAGGGAGCAATGCATGGTACATTCATACGCTACGGAATAGGATTTGGAGGTGGAGGAATACATATATGTTGTAATACAATGAACTAGGTCATATGGCTAGATTGTACTAAACCTATTACATTATGCTATTATTATCATAACTCTGAGCATGTGATAGAAGATTGCATAAACTTAGTGAAAAAATGGGAGGAGAAATGAGGTTAATGCAATATGGTCACTATGAAACCTAAAGGAGAATAATAGGGAAAGGATCAACAACATATCAACATTGTAACTTAAGGAGGTGTGTTGGCGTGAATACTTGTCAAACCAGGTTTAGTTCCCTTGTTCATCAACAAATCCCAAGATATCGTCCTAACAAAGTATAACCATGTCGAAAACACCTACAATGTAGATGAGGTCTCGCCTGAGATATCTATGTGGACTGCTGGAACTAGGTTTCTGTAGTTACGTTAGAGGATTTCTTGATCATAGCACCATCCAGTCACTCGACCGAAACCATGGAATAATCTTCTATATTCATACATACATCATCAAAGAATATAACATGTATCCATCGACATACATCACAACATATAGTCTATATATATTCTAAACATGTATTAACATTCCACATCATTTATATGATTTTAGATGCTTGACATTCTAAACAGATTCAATCATGACAGATATTCATTAAACCATAGACACAGTTATCAAAGACACAAAGACAAAGACGCAAAAAAAAGTGAATACCCAAGAGGATGCCTTGGAATTGCAATCAGACTAAAAGCAACTCCTGGAGGTTAAGCGTCACCTGGGATGGTGCAGGTCTAGATGAAACTAGTCGAGTTGGTAGTGTAATTATATACCTTATCTAGTACAAATACAATCCGATAATGCATATGGTCCAACTCTTATGGAATTGAAGGAAACCATAAGAATGATTTCCCAACACTTAATAACTATATGGAAATTAGAGCACCAAGTCCGTTCCGTCCCCCTCATAAGCCAGATTGGTGTGAAATTTTTTGAGTATGGGGACACTTGCCACTGAATTTCCCAACACTACACAAGTATCATAGTTTGATGCATGCACCACTATATGACTTCTGCAAGTCTATGGGACGTGATGTGAACAATTTTCATCTGTTACAGTTAATGAAGGACACCACTGTGGACGCCTACCATGTTCAAGGGGTGGAGGAGAATAAGGAATTTGAATAGGGAGGACAATAAAGAAAAACGCATGGTAGATTCATAAGCTAAGGAAGAGTCCTTGGTGGTGGACAAAGACAAATGATATGTTGTAATACAATGAACTAGGTCACATGTCCAGATTGTACTAAACCTGGTACATTATGCGATTATTGTCATAGATATGAGCATGTGATAGAATATTGCCTGAACTTAGTGAAAAAATGGGAGGAGAGATGAGGTCAATGGAATATGGTAACTACGAAACCTAAAGGAGAATCCTAAGGAAATGATCAGGCACATATCAACATTGTAACTTAAGGAGGTGTATTGGCGTAAATTCCTGTCAACCTAGGTTCAGTTCCCTTGTTCATCAACAAATCCCAAGATCTCGTGCTAACAAAGTATAACCCTATCGACAACACCTACAATGTAGATGAGGTCTCTGCTGAGACATCCACAGGGACTGCTAGAACCAGGTTTCTATAGTTACGTTAGGGGATTTCTTGATCATATCACTATCTAGTCACTCGACTGAAAACAGGGAATAGTATTTCGTCTTCATGCATACATCATCAAATAATATAACATATATCCATCGACATACATCACAACATATAGTCTATATATATTCTAAACATGTATTAACATTCCATATCATTTATATAATTTTATATGCTCGACATTCTTAACAACTTCAATCACAACAGATATTCATTCAACTATAGATGCAGTTTAACGTGGAAATCCATATGGGAAAAACCACAAAGGTGCTCTTCATCTGGCATGAGTAATATTTGAATTCCTTTAGTCTACGCACACAACCTGTAGACTTTTCTTTAGATATTGTTTACAATTAATTACTTCTTTCCCCATCTCATGCTCTCTGGTTTTGGTCTCTCTCTCTTTTTCTACTCTCCCCTATTCTCTACTCTTCATTGTATCTGTGTTGTGTCTTATGTCCTATGTCTCGCCCTTCATTCGCACACAGCTTGGATTGACTTTATAGGATTTTAGAATTCTTGATTTACTCGTCGACTAGTTGTCTTACTAATTTAACCTGTCCCATTACATCTAAAAATAGGCACTACCAGTCCAATTTACAATCATGCTTTATTCCCAAAAATATACTATTACTCTAACTATATTTTTACCAAAATTAGGTCAAAATTCTTGGTTCAACTTTATTTTATCCTCCTTTGTCGCACCTCCTTCTGTTGTGACCTTCTATTTTCTTGCAACCAGAATATCCATCTTTCTAAAAAATATTATTATTATCTTTTATTATCTTTTCCTAGGGCCAACGAGCCCCAAACACTCACCTGTGGCTCGTCCCGATCCACTTTAGTCCAAAACTTCTGTTGGTGCGAGCTTGTTCTCAAAATATTGACATATTTTCATTACAAAATTGATTCTCGTCGCACCTCTTCCTAGACTTTCACCTGATTGAAAAAATGTGCGCCTTGATCACTTATCTAAAGATTTGGGCATCCAAATTGGGGTCACTGCATTGTCAAAAATAAATATTGCAGCAGTAGAATTCTTTACTGGTACTGCTTCATCCCATCTTGTCAAATAGTTCATCGCATTGATTGTATAACGTGCACCTATTATTTTCCTGGTGGATTAATAGGACCACAAAATCAACAACCCATTTGTGAAATGTTTGTAAATTCACATGTGGTACTAGCGACATCTCATCTCGTCACAACATTTTTCCAATCCTTTGGCATATATCACATCTGCGACAATAATCCCTAGCGTATACATGTGACATAGGCCACCACAAGCTTTCTTGTAATATATTGTATATTGTTGCTTTTCCTTCACAATGGACCCCTATGACAGCAGCATGTGCTTCATTCAATAGCATCGGTTGCTCATGTTCCAAGACACAACGATGAAGGATTTCATCTAGTCCCATCTTGTACAATTGTCCAACAAACTGGAATATGTAGCTTTTACAACTAATTGTTTCTTCTAAGTTGTACTTAATCCTTTGGGTGTGTATCCTGTAGCTAAAAGATGTATAATATATCTGTAGTGATCATCAAACACCTTGACTGCAAATAGTTTTGCTTTAGGAAGACTATCATTGAGATTACTAGGTTCTTCTCCACTTTTATCCTCAATAGATAATATGGTCCTGAATTCAGTCAACCTGACTTAACAATAATTTCAAAGTCAAATTCTTAGAATAGGAGAAGCCATCCATCGACAAATATTCCCCCCCAACACTGGCTTATTAACCAAATATTTCATTGCAAAATGGTCTGTATACATCTTAAAGTGTCCTCCTAGCAAATAATGTCAATTTTTTTGAAGAGCATATACCATAGCTAGTCCTTTTCCTTTTGTCATGGTATAGTTATTTTTTATTGTCGGTAGTTTTCTACTAGCAAATACGATGGGATGATCAATAGAACCTTTGCCTGACTGCACAAGTACAATGTCCAGCGTGACATACGATGCATCAACATGTATGTGAAGTTATTTTTTCCAATATGGAAAGACAAATATAAACGTTGTAACCATCTTATTCTTAAAAACATCCAAACTCTCTTGACATTGCTCATTCCATTGGAACTTGATATCTTTCTTCAATAATTTCTCCATAGGAGTTGTAACCTCTGCATATCCTTTGAAGAAATTCCCGCAATACCCTGTATGTCCCAAAGTAGTTCTCAATTGTTTCGCTATCGAGGGTGCTGGTAGGTAAAAAATAATCACAATTTTAGTAGGATCCATCAATAGTCCATCGCAACAAACCACATGAACCAACAAGAAAAGGGGCACAGAAAACATACTTCTTTAAATTAAGGGAAATACGGAAATGTCTACATTGGTCGAGCATCATTCTGAGACTCTCGGTGTGATCTTTTACTAGCCTGAATACCGTCCAATCATCAAAGTATACATCAAGAAATTTATGGATGAAGTCTTCGAAAGTAGCTACAACTATTCTAGAAAAAACAACACGAGCATTCTTGAGCCCAAAAGGCATTACCGTATATTGAAAACATCCACATTCTATCGCAAAGGTTGTTTTGTGTCGATCTTCCTTTGTAGTCCTGATATGATGGTACCCAGATAATCCATCAGTAAATGAATATATTTCTTATCCTCCGACACTATCCAATACTTCGTCTGTAAATGGGGTCGAAAATGGATCATGCAGGCAGGCATCATTCAGCGTTCTCAAGTCGACACAGAAACAGATTTCACTAGTTTTTGTGTCTTGCAATACCATAGGACTATTCCATTCAGATTCTTTGATAGGTTCTATAATTCCTGCATCACACATTCATTCTAACTCGGTCTTGACTTTTTCTTTGTACCTTGGATTGAGTCTGTATGGTCGTTGTTTGATAGGTTTTACGTCGGGCTTCAAGGGAATCTTCATCTCTCCCAACTCTCCAACAATTCCCTTCATTTATGAAATTTAAGTGGGGAACATATCCATGTAATAGGTCCATAATATTTCCTACGGTCTCATCACCCCAATAGTCTATGATATTGGTACATTTCATATTTTCTAGAGAGCTAATATTTACTTTCTTTATTTTCAAAGGATTCGAAAACTTGTCACTTGATATAACTGACCCTTCCACTATGTGAGTACCTTCAGATTCAAGAATATTTATGTCGTGTGGATCATCATCATTAGGTTCACCTGTTATACTGAAGCAATCCATCCAATGTTAGACTATTATGTTTCTTTGATGGAAACATGTTGTTGACATAGGAATGTCTTTAAAGGTCCTATTTCTTATTACTTGCAATGCAACATCAATTAAAGGTTGATCATCAACAAATTCAAACGTATGTGTGAAACTGGAAGCTAGCTCTTCACACTCAACTCTTTCTTTTCACAGCTCAACCGACATATACAAGTTTCTCGGTATCATGTCCAAAGTGAGTATAAACTTATGAACTCATTCATGTCACAAAAATTCCTCCCATGTCGTGCGACAATGCTCAACATGCTCGAGAGGATTAGTAAGTCCGGTATATTTTTGACTAGTATAGAGCACCTTTTCTCCAATTCTAATTTCCAACAATCTTTGGCATTAAGGGTGTTATGAAATATCATGTTTATGTGTAACCCACCATCTTGCAGGTGTATCCTTCAATGAAAAAACCAAGGATAACAAGCGCTAAGGTTCAGATACTTTCTCTTCAAACTCTATAAGAAAAGATTCCAAGTTAGGAAAACCTTCATAGGTAGGTATTTCACATACCTCAATACCTACCCATTGCACTAATTTTGTAATTCTTACGGATTTTCACATTAATACTTCATGGAGTCAGCGCTGCCAATTATCCAAAGTTTCTCCTGAATCTTATGAGCAGGAACTAATACTTCGACAACTGATTTTTCCATTGGCTGTCGGATTCACAAGGTCATCCATCACAGAATTAATATTGTAGATATGGTCTATATATCCATATTGTCCTTCATTATTTACATGTTTGACATACCTCTGTCCTTCCAGAGGATCAATTGGTGCAAACACCCTTAGCTCTGCATGCACTAATGTTAATATCCTCTTCATAAAATTGATAATAATTTGATTATAAATGGCCCAGTCGATCCACAGAAGTGCGAGATATGGATTCGTATCATTGACAATATCTATCACCTCAAAATTTGCATAAGTATGAAATCCTTCTATCTCGACATGAACCTGTGTCAATCGACCAATAGGAAAAACCTTCGACTCATTGGCTAATCTTAGCTAGACAGGATACCATGCCAGTCTCGGCTTTCCCATACTTTCCCATGTCTATCTTGTAAGAATATTAACATCTGAACCTAAATCCAGAATATTATAAACCATGTCATAATCACTTATCTGGGCATTCATCCTTAGCTCGCAACCAGTTTTCAATCTTTTCCCAATTTGGTTAATGCACTTTTCAGGTCGCACATCTAAATGAGGTTCTTGGACTAAAGTTGATATCTCTTCTATGACATATTTATCTTGTATTAATGCTAAACAACTTTTAAATAATTCTTTCAACTTACTAACATTTTATGTTGGATTCTTTTCAAATAACTGTTTGAATCTTTGAGGCATTTTCAATATCGATCCTTCATTCAGTATAGTAGCGGAAGCTGACGGTTGATTTCTATTGATGAACCCATGTTGAGCATCCAAGAATACTTCATTTTCTTTCTATAAATCAAATGGCACCTTCTTTTTGTGTGTCGTTCACACTCTTGGCTGTCCATAGGTGCTTCTTGATCTCCTCTAGTCACAACACCTCGCCTTATCACGACAACAATATAAGGTTCCCTCTGTTTAGAAGAAATCTTTTGTATGTTTGGATTAGCATTCTGAGGTGGATTCTAGTTGTTTCTATCATGCCACTTAAAAATCAACTATGGACATTATTCAACAATGCAATCCAATGCTTTGTGATACGAACATGTCGATGTAGGACTAGTGCAATCAAAGGAAAAATGTCTAGGATGACCACAATTATAACAAATGACTTGGCCCCTTCCACCACCAAATCGTCCTCGACTTCTAAAAGTTCCACCACCCCTTGGTTGAGAGTATTGTTCCTAAGCTCACTTGGCTTGCATATGTTTGTAATTCTTCATCAGGTATGTGTCAATTGTATTCTCTTGTAGCAACTGATATGACCTACAATATTTCTCATCGTGTCCCACTGATCAACAAAATTTACATAATAGGTTAGCTGGTGCACTTACTATTTTATGTAAATATAAGCATTCCTCCGACCAATGTCCTCTCGTTTGACAAATTGTACACCAAGGCATCCCTTGTGTATTTATCAGATTTGGTGCGCCTAGTGCAAGATAGTTCATGAATGTTGGACATGAATCTTTATGGTGGACTTCTGTTCTGCATCGTGTACACTAGATTTGATCCTATATTTCTTTTCCTTTCTTTATATCTTGTAGTTGCAATGCGAGGTTGGAAAGATGCAATTGTATTTGCATCATTCCTGCACCAGTTTCTCCGATCGGCGAAGCCTCTAACTTCATAAAAAGATCAACAACCTCGCTCTGTGATACAATCTTATGTTGCATCAAAGGAACACGAATATGCAGTAGCATCAACACAATAAACCATTCTTTATGTTGGACATATGACATCTAAAAAATTACTTTAGCCATTAGAGTTTTAAATCTTTGGTCAAAGTCTCAAACAAACTCAGTTGATAACTCCTTGATCTCTTTTAAATTTGTAATGCATTGCAACTTATATTTAGGTTTCTTAAACTCATCTATCAGTTTTGTCTGTATTTGATCTAATGATTTATGGGGAATCCTTGCTAGAACCACAGATAATTTCATATACTAGTTAAGCGCATGACCTCTAAGGGTTGTGATCATCTGGTCTCTTTTTATAGCCTCATCTTTGACTTGTCACATTGTCCATACAACTTCACATAGGAACCAATGTTGCTCAGGATCCTCTAACCCATTTCCACTAAATATCGACAACTATATATCATTCTAGCCATTCTTTTTACTCTTAGTATCACTAAATTAAAGGTTCAACTAGTAGGAAATCCTTGACTATTATTTCCACTATTATAGTTATTATGATAATAAAAAACCACTAGGCGATGTGTTTCTAGATCTTACCTCAGACCTTGGATATGTACGCGGGGTCACGGGTATGTCATAATCTTGATTCGGATCTAGTAACCTCTTCTTCTTCCTCAGATATAAGTTGATATTCCTCTTCTTTGTCGCAAGGTTCTCCATCAAGATGTGGTGCCAATTCATAGTCCCTTCTTTTGGCCGCTATGCAACTTCCTCTCCTGGTTGTAGTCCTTCTTCTCTTTCCTGAACGAAATATTCTTCCACTTCTCAGGAGACCACCTTCTTGCTAAATCTCACTATCAATAGGAAACATCTCGGATTATTTTCATCCATTATGCTTACAATATTTCTTGTGACATTACCTCAATTCCCCATGCACAAATATTTATCTATCAGACTCCATTCTCAGTATCTCTTTTTCACATACCATCATCTTTATCCACAACTTTAAAGATTTCAGATAACGACCTCTAGTTTCTTTAAATAACTCCCTTTCTGTTTCATTGTATGACTTTATCGTGTCTACTGCAATCTCCATTATATATCCCTCTATAATACTATCAACCTAGAAGTCGACATCCCTAGATATAGGGTTACTAACTCTTGTCAGTCGTTGGATCAACTGATGTTTCCATCTATAGGTTCTCTGCCTCGAACTTTTTTCTTCTAGGTTACTAATCTTCGACAACCATTCATGCAATACGATGGGAAATTCACTAAAGAAAATCTCATGAATGTCTATGTAAAGGTTTGTTTCCAACCATTCGGTCAGGATCAATCATGATCCTTTACTTTCTTCTTATGCAAACTCTTGTGCTTTATAATCAACCCAATATTGAATTTCTAGTTTCGTCGGGTGCCAAAACATATCCTCATTACAATGATTCATGTCCTGGCAACAAAACCATTTGTTGGCATGAATTCCTATCAACCCATGTTTAGATCCCTTGTTCGTCAACAAAGCCCAAGATAGCGGCCCAACAGAGTACAACCCCATTGGCAAAACCTACGACGCAGATGAACTCTCACCTAAGATATCTATGGGTACTACCGAAACCGAGTTTTTACAATTACGTCAAGGGATTTCTTTATCATAGCACCATCTAGTCACTTGACCAAAACTAGGGAATAGTCTTTTGTCTTCATACATACATCATCAAAGAATATAACATATTGATCCATCCACATACATCACACATATAGTCTATATATATTTTAAACATGCATTAACATTCCATATCATTTCTATCATTTTATATGCTCGACATACTTAATAGATTCATTCACGATAAGTATTCATTCAACCATAGACACAATTATCAAAGACACAAAGACACTGAGTTTAACATGGAAACCCATCCAGGAAAAACCACAAAGGCACTCTTCATCTGGAATGAGTAATATTTGAATGCCTTTGGTCTGCACATACATCCTACGGACTCTTCTTTAGATAGTCTTAATAATCAATGACTTCTTTCCCCATCTCATGCTCTCTAGTTTTGGTCTCTCTCTCACTTTCTATTCTCCCTTATTCTCTACTCTCCGTCGTATATTTGTTATGTATTATGTCCTATGTCTCGCCCGTCGTCCACACACAACTTGGATCAAATTTAAAGGAATTTACAATTCTTGTTTTACCAGTTGACTAGTTCTCAACTGTCAGTCGTCAGATTGTCTTACAAATTTAACTTGTCTAATTACATCTAAAAATAGGCACTATTGACCCAATGTATAATCATGCTTTATTCCCAAAAGCATACTACTAGTCTAACTAGTTTTTTACTAAAATTAGGTTGAACTCCTTGTTTTGACTTGCTTTTCTCCTCCTTTGTCGCATCTCCATTCGTCGCGATCTTTTCTCATCTTGTGACCGAATTATTCATCTTTTCAAGCAATATTCTGGTTATCTTTTCTTGTATTTTCCTAGGGCCAACAAGGTGTTAATATAGGTCAAGATCTGGCAGTGGAATGCAGTACATCCAATCCTACCAAACCCAAAAATAAAAAGATTTCTACAACCTCTAACAGAGTTTCAGGTGAAGGAACAATTGTAGATTCCGCGCGAAGGCCATGAAGTGGTCGAGGAGGTTGTCCAAACCAAGGAAAGCTTGCTATAAGATTGGCTACAAAGAGAGGATCAATTGTATATCTTGCACAAAGAATAATATCGTAGAAGATGAATGCATGAAGCATAAATATTGCATAACTTGTGTGTTGAAGAACAAAGGTGTGTCATGCAACATGACTTTTCCCAATGAGAAAGGGAACTATCGAGGAATTTGGGCCACAGTTGCCAAGAAGACCCTGTAAGTACCTTTTTGCATAACTATGCCAATTTGTTAAATAATCCAACTTCTGTAAATAGAGTAACAAATATGCTTGAGAATTTATTAAACCCCCATGAAGTTGAAGACCTAATTTATGTGTTGTTTCCTGAAAGGAATGCAAGCAATGTAGGCAAAACAAGAAGAACTGGAAAAGAGTTTATGTTGATCTTGAATTGGGAGGATTAGAGATGAAAGATGTGGTGTTGGACTTAGGATCATATGTGAACATCCTTCCTAAGAAGACATGGGAGATGATGGGGAAACCAAAGTTGGTATGGTCACCCATACAACTCAGACCTGCAAATCAATATAAAGTATTCATGATTGGCAGGTTGATGGATGTCGAAGCGAAAGTGGATGGGATGAAAACAATGGTTGAGTTTGAAGTAATTGAAATCCTTGAGGATGTGGACTTGTATCCATCACCACTAGGCATTGATTGGGATTTCGAAAATATTGTGATCATGAACTTAAATGATGAATCATGTCCTTCAAATCGGATGAATTGTGTGTGATATCTCCATTATATGCGACAAAAGGTGAACGGTATACATAGACCATTCAGTATGAAATTAGTGGGGTGGGAATTGAGAACATTTACATTGTCACTGCAATAAAGGAGGATTATATTAATCCAATAGCTGATAGTGAGATCACCTGGCACAACATACAATCCTAGCATATGGATTCACAAGACCCCATAAATCATTGGCATAACTAGTTATATGAGATGTACATGAGAAGATGAACATGCACAACCAAACATGTACGATGGATTTGGTTTGAGATGAAAATCACACTAGTGTTCAATGGTATAAAGAAGGTTGGTGTGTTCATCGCAAATGCAAGCCAATATTTTGAAGGAGAGATGGATCAAAGCCATGGATGTCATCACCCAAAGAATTTATGCCCAATGCTGGAAGATGCACAAGGAGCAATTACGGAGCTGGGACATTGTATGCCAATGTATCAAATAACGATTTCAATCTTTTGTAGATTTGGAATTTGTAAACAGATTTAAAGGAATAGAAGATTCAAGAGAACACCTAGCATTCTGTTAACAAAGATGGGAATCGAATAAGGTACCATGTAGTCATTGGGTCCACCACTTCTACCATACCTTGGATACGATACCAAGAAGCTGGCATGTTCAACATGATAGAAGAAGGCAGAAAAGGACCTAGGAAAAGGTGCCAACAGAATTTGATGTCACATTCTAGTTTAGCTCTAGGGTCACAACTATGGCTAAAGTTCTCCATCAGATGAAGCATTTCATATTTGGAGAAAGACCACAACATGATCGAGCTAAAATACCCATTTGCACTTACCACTAAGACATGGCATGGCTGAACAAACTAATTTACTATTGGAAGGTTGACAGTAAAAGTGCTAAGGATGATGATGATCTGCATAGCATAGAGATAAAGGAGATTATGGGTGAACGTGCCATCTAGGATGAGTCATCTCACAGTATTGCGCCACAGTTAAGAGAGCCCATCAAGATGATAAAGCATAATATTGGAAGTAACGAGGATACCAAAATGGAAATAATTGGTGACTACTGGGATCATGAAGCAATCACCTAGGTAGTGGATATATTAAAGGAATATGAAGACTAGTTCCCACATAGTTTCTTGTAAATGTAAGGAATTACTGAAACGTTGGGATAAATTAAAATACAGTTGAAAGAGGGGGAAAAACCAGTCAAAAGAAGACCATATCGGCTGAACCCCCAGGATAAGGAGAAAGTTTGCAAGGAGTTCGATTAAATGTTAGATGCAGGGATAATTTTTCCTAGTGAGGAGTTAGACTCGATTAGTCCTATGGTGATCCAAGATAAGAAAATGAGTGATATCCTCATATGTGTGAATTTGTGCAATCTCAATGCATCTTGTGTGCATGACCCGATTTCTACACCTTTCATTGATGAGGTGTTGGAGAACGTCGAAGGTAGGGAGGCTTACTCATTTACCAATGGCTTCTTAGGATACCACCTTTGCGACCCAATGGAGTTCGTTTGCACATAATGGTGTGTCATTAGGCTTTAAAAAACACACTATAAACGTTATCAAGGATCTTAGTTGCGTATTTCAAAGAATTTATGCACATATTCCTGGAAGCTTATTTGGATGACTGGACGATGTTTAGTTTGTTAAAATACCATTTTTAGGTTTTGCAACTCATGTTGGATCACTATCGACAGATGCATATTTCATTGAACCTGAAAAATGTATATTCAATGCATCGTTTGACATTTTGTCGGGATACATGGTGTGCAAGGAAGGCTTGTTAGTAGACCCGAGAAATATTGCAGTGATAGACAATTTGTCGACCCCAACTCATGTGAAAGGTTTGCGCACTACTCTTCAACATAATGGGTACTACAGAAAGTTCATTAGAAATTATGCTAGTATGACAACACCATTATAATAACTTATGCGCAAATACATGAAGTATATATGGATGCAAGAATGTCAACAAGCGCTTGAAACGTTAAAGGAGATGCTGGTGAGTGCCTCAATTCTCATATTCCTAAACTGGACATGCATGTGGAAGCGTTGTTAGTTGGGTGGGAGTTGTGTTGGCCCAACCAACAACTATGCGTCTGGTAGTTCACCATTCAAACTTCCTTCATTTTCACCTGATTCAAGCTGAGAGAGGTGATCGGGGCCAATTTTCTATTTTCTTGGCTTAAATATAAATTTGAACTTGAATTCTTGGAACATGAGCAACCATCTACAAATGCACCCCCAACACTGACTTGTTGACTAGGTACCTTAGCGTACAATGATCTGTGATAAAGGCACTACCCAACAAGTAGTGTCAGTATTTTTGGAGAGCATGTACCATTTCCACTCCTTTGTGCTCTGTTGTTGTGTAATTATTTTATGTTGTGGACAGTTTCCTACTCGCAAAAGAAATTGGATTGTCCAATTCAGCTAACAATGCTTCCACATGTCTTTTGCCAATTTCTTTTACAAGCAACATAAAAGAATTGCACAACGTTAGAGCACAAAGGAGTGGAAATGGTATATGCTCTCCAAAAATACTGACACTACTTGTTGGGTAGTGCCTTTATCACATATCGTTATGCGCTAAGGTACCTAGTCAACAAGCCAGCGTTGGGGGTGCATTCGTAGATGGTTTCTCCTGTTCCAAGAATTCAAGTTCAAAGTTATAGTTAAGCCAAGAAAATTAAAAATTGGTCTTGGTCACCTCTCTCAGCTTGAATCAGGTGAAAATGAAGGAAGTTTGAATTGTGAACTAATAGACACATAGTTGTTGGGGATAGAGACAATACCAAATCAATTTAATGAAATTGCGGTATTTTTGGCATTTGGTCGAGCGACAGAGGATTACACAGTTGCATATCATATATAGTTAGTTACATGCAATGCTATCTTTTAATTGATAACAGGGAAATTATATAAGTTGGGAGCAGATGGCATACTCTGACGCTATGTTAAGGATCATGAAAGTGCATCCCTGCTATGGGAAGCGCATGAAGGTATTGGCGGAGGACATTATGCTGTGAAAGATACTATGCATAAGGTGTTGTGCATGAGCCTTTAGTGGCATTCATTGTTCAAGGAAGATAAACTATACAACAAGCAATGTGATGTTTGTTAATGTGTGCATAAACCATCGTGTAGGGATGAAATGCCTTTTTTCTCTCTGACCATGCTAAAGCAATTTGATAAATGGTAAATTGCTTTGTGGATCCGATCAACCCACCAACATGTAGAACTGGAGCAAGATACATTATCACAGTGGAAGAGTACGTGACAAGATGGTCAAAGGCTACTCTAGTAAAGGATTGCACTGCAGAAACAACAAAACGGTTCATATATGAGCATATCATCACCAAATTTGGTTGCTTGAAGGTGTTGATGAGTGATCAGGGAACTCATTTCCTGAATTCCATAATTTGTGCTCTTACTGAAAAATTTATGATACACCACTAGAATATTACACCCTACCATCAAAATGCCAATGGCGCAGTGGAAGCATTCAATAAAATTATGGAGCAGGCTCTTACAAAGTCTTGCAATGTGCAATGAGATGACTGGGATCAACGCATTCTTGTAATAATGTGGGTATACAGAACTACATCTAAGCGACTAATGAAGCACACTCAATTTAGAATAGTCTATGGAAAAGAAATAGTCACGCCATTGGAATTTTTTATCCCCAGACTGCGTATAGCTCTGGCTACCAAGATGACTAATGATGAGTTCTTGGTGCAGAGACTGCAAGAGCTTATGGAACTGGAAGAAGGCCTATTTATTGCACAGTTTAGAAAAGTGGTAGAGAAGAAGCACCAAAAAGCATGGCATGATCATAACATTAAGGCGAAGATCCTAAAATCGAGCACGTTGGTTCTGATTTATGACAATAATTTCTTAAAGAATCCTGGGAAGTTGCGGATGAGATGGTTGGCTCAGTTCAAGATCATGTTCATAACAGAAGCAAGTGCAGCAAAGTTAGCCACATTGGCATGACAACCTATAAAGGGCTTGGTCAATGGTATCCACCTGAAATGATATTTTGGCTCACAAGTGCAGGAAGAGATATGTGGGTGAGGCTTTTTGGTTTTAAAAAAATGGTTGTGTTTGAAATTCCTAGTAATGAGTCTAGTCGATTAGTTTATGAAAGTGGTTGTTAACCAATGTTCAGTAGTTTTTATGAGTTTGATATGAAACCAACATTTCCTAAATCAGTTGGTTGTCCAAATTACCATGTCAGCAAAAGAACATATTCAGTTCACATACCACTTGTTAAGTCTACTTACCATTAATATCGTTGAGTACTAGTTAGAGCGTTGGTGTCTATTGCATCATCAACGAATCGCTTCCAACTGTCAAGTCATAGTCACTCTTTCACACTTCTATCATTATCCATATCGACGTCATGCCAACATTCGTTCATCACCACTTCTCTAGTCGTGCCACAACTGTTTGTCAAGTCAATGTCAGTTTATCCATCGTTACTCAAATTGGAAAGGTTGAGGACAAGTAGTGCTTTTATGAGGAAGGTATTGTCATCATTCGTGCTTTGGTAAAAGGAAAGAGAAGAAAGGTCAAAATATATTTTTTGTTGATAACGAGGAGATATCCCAACTAAGGAAGCTAGAACGATATGGAATGAGTGTAATCCCGCATGATTGGAGGAGGTGGCACAAAAATATTGAAGGAGCCTATGATGAGTTGGTTGTCTAGTCAAGCATTCATGAAGAGGAGTGAGCAAATGTTGAGAGAATCTACAGAAAATACCTATCCTATCTAGCATTGAAGGTGAAAGGCGCAAGAGAGAGAAGTAGCCAGTAGAGGGAAAGGACAATTATCCTACCATTCGACTAAAAGAGCAATATGAGAGGAGAAATAAGTCATCAGCTGGTTGAGAAGAGGTGAGAATTGGCGGCATACTAAGTGTTGCAGAGGAAGCCAATCATAGAGAGCACTCTATCTAGAATTGCTTGAAGCCATAGAAGTATGGGTAGACGTAGGGCGATGGCCATTTATGAGTCCTAATTTTGGTAGGTAAATCATGCACGCAAAGCCTAACCATGCAACCAAATAGGGTATTATCTAAGGGGTTAGACACTTACTATGAGATTGATTAAGTATTTAATGAATGTAGTGATGATGATAGGAATGTTTATATTTTATTTTGCTTGATTCATTTTTCAAAACTTGATTAAAAGAGTCTAATGCGTGGTATTAGCATATTATTGTGAATTGCAGGAAATCACATCAGAAACTAAAGACAAAGATCGATGCAATTTTGAATATTAATACATAGGAAATGGAAAGTTCCACCTCCAATCACGATTAAGTTGTAACCGAGGTCACTATCAAAGGCATAACGAATATTTGGAGTTCCATAGGTTAATGAAGAACTGAAAATCCAGTTAAGGGCAGTTAGCCACTAACACATTTCGAGACCCTGGCTCACTATTAGTTATCTTCAACATTTCTAGGGACAAGGGATTAGTTGCGATTGAGAGTAATTGCAACAATAGTTTTAGATATTTTTATGATTCTCTATAATAGACATATATATATAAGCCTTTAGGAACATATTGTTTTCTTCTTCTTCGGTTAATATTGACAGAAAGAGACAAGTTATTATATAAGTTATGATACATTTTTGCATGGAATGAATAATTAATCGACTTTATATTGAATGACATGTTTTCCATCTGTGAGTACTTAGATTTAATTCACTCCTGGGTCACTATGAGGAAGGTCTCCCTCATTGGGATCATAGGAGTCTTCATTTAATTAGAGTAGTTAGTAAATTAGATGTTCATGATAATCGATATTTGATTACATTGCAATTTTTTGTTATGAATCTTGTAGTGTAGATTAGTAATTTTTTTAATGTTGCTTACTCATTATGATTTCATTACAATTCCTTGTTATGATTCCTATAGCGTAGATTAGTAATTATTGCAGTGTTGTCCATCCATTTCTTTAGTTTTCTGTTGGGTTACCTTCCTGCATATTCAGTTTTTATATTGGGATAAAAATTGCTTACTTTCATAGATCTACTTCATTGAATCAATAATTAGTTACTTCCATAGAATCACATTACTTTAATAGATAGTTTTCTTTTGCATTCTATAATAGCATTTCAATTTTAAGATTAGTTAGTTTGATTATTTATTTCATGAAAGGGTTAATTTGGTAAATGTTTTTTATAGTCAAATTTAAATTGGTAGACTTTCATTAAATCCATACAACAGAATTAGAACATGTAGTTGTCACTTAGATTACTTTTTTCTTCCCTATTTAGATATGCATCAACAATTCATTTCCAATAAACACCACCTTACTCCTTCAATAGATTACTCTTTTAAAGTTGCACATATAGTGCCAACACCTATGAAGTTTGCACGATCCCGGATTTACAGAATAAAGTAGGAATCCCTTTTTGAAAGCCTTGAATTGGATATCATACAACCAAACCACCATTTTTTGGAGCTGTTGTCGGGGAGGTGCTAAAAACTTTAAAAGTGAAACCTTTATAATAAAAATTAAAATTAAAAAAATAGCTTTAAATTATTATATAAAAATTTGTTGTAACCTGCATACCTCCACACAGATGAGATGAATTTGGGGGTTTTCTACCTAACCTTCGTATAAGTGAAACACGCTTAGATGATTACTAATTTGGTAATTCCTCAGCTATGGCGAAGCTGATCTCAACTATAACCCAAAGATCGACAATTTCTTTGTTGTATCTAGTACCAATACCACTATGACGGATGAATAAAATGAACCCAGGGAAATCTTTCCATTTCATATTAATGTTGCACAATAACAAGCATGAATGAAGAATATAAGTCCTTCAGTTCTCCCAATTTTTCATGGCTTGACATTAGAAGACCCTAACACATTCTTATTCGAATTTTAAGTAGTATGTAGAACCTTTGATTACTCTACAAGTGCTCAGAAACTCAAACTTTTCCCTTCTACTCTAAAAAATACAGCTTTAAGATGGTTCATGAACCTGGAGGGGAATAATATTTTTACATAGGATCAGATAAAACAAACCTTCTTAGACAAATACATAGACTACTAAAAATATAAAGACATAAGGGATGAGATATTTAGGATGCAATAGGGAGAAAATGAGTCTTTAGAGGATTATGAACAGAAGTTCCAACTCAACTATAAGTGAGCCCGTAACTGCACATTGGATAAAGACGACCTCAAGTTAGTACTTCATAGAGGAGTGAAATAAGACCTCCTGGAAGTCCTAAATCTCTTTGCTTATGGAGACATTTTTCAGAAAGGATATGGAGAAATTAAGAAGATTTTCAAAAATGAATGAAGACCTAAAAAAGGGAAGAATAATAGAGATTCAATTTCCATCCTAGTATATTCACAACTTCAAATCCTACCTTAACCAAATCTGACCTGGGGCACCTACTGGATCACATGAAAATTGATTTCTACAATATGTTGTGATGCATTTGGTTGCCATGCAGCTTAAAATAAAGCAAGAAGACGATGCACAAGCCTTGGCAACATTTTTCCAAATTGTGGGAAAAAATATGAAAGAAATCAAGCTCCCTTGAATGCAATAGATGTATGTGGTCTATGTGTAGAAATTCAATCAATTGATAAATGCTCATTGTTGCCTTCATGCAAAGCAGCTCTGTAGGATCGAGGGTCAGAGGATAAAATGGAACAATTGTACTTTGTAATTCACAGGAGACCAAATTTTTTGATGCCATTCCAGCAACATAATCAACCCTACTTAAACTCGTATCCAAATTAGTAGCAACAATCTGATTGGTCCAAAATGGGGCAACCGAGATGGCCACCACAACCACCTTATAATCAATGGAAGAATACTCAACATCATTACATCCACCTTATCCTCGAGCTTATCCACATTACCATCAAAATTATAAGTATCCCATTACTTCCCAACATCCACCTACAAATCAGTATCCCTCCACATCCAATTGGATGCCTCAACAACCTCAAGCTTTAATTCCACCACCTAAAATGCCTCTGTTACTTCCACCACAATAACCAACAAGACCACCTCAACTACCAACACATCCAACACAAAACCACAACAATGCTCTTCCCGTGTATAACATCAAGTTAGTCCACTTTCCCACTTATGTGGTACAAACGTTGAATGTAGATGAAACAATGGATATCGATGAAGTAAACTTACATTTAGGGAGGATAGTTTAAAATACTACACCACCCATGTTGGCTAATAACCAATAAGTTCAAAATACATGTCCAACATATTTAGATTTGCATGAGGATAAAAATAATGACATAACTCGACTAGAAGGGGAGTGCATCAATAAAAATCATCAACCCCAAACATTGCAACCCCCCCCATTTCCTAAAATACTGAAAAGTAGAATTGAGGATCAGTCCAACAATGCCATTATCAATGAATTAAAACATTTGAATATCCGAATTCCCCTGCTACAAAGGTACCAATTTGCAACAAATTCATTAAAGACACTTTCATTACAAGGCCTAGAAGGAAAAAGAAGGACCCACCCACAATTAATGTTATAGGGCAGACCGAGGAAACATTGTAGTTGATGTTCATATAAATGGGCTCACATTCAAAACATACTAATAGATATAGGCGCAATAATTAATGTAATGACCCTGGACATAATAATGGACTTAAACCTACATTCCTCACTAAGGAAAATTCCCACAGTTTTAGAATTAGCAGATACCTCCATTGTATGACCAGAAGGGATATTAGAAAATGTCATTATCACTATGGAGTCATGGGAATATCCCACCAATTTTGTGTTCCTACAAGTCGAAACAAAATTGAGTGGTTATCCTCTTATCCTCGAAAGACCCTATCTAGCAACAACATACACATATATTGGCTATAGGACAAGGGATATGACTATCACTAATGGCCAGTCCAAAAAGAAAATTACCATATACCCCCCTATGAAACCATGCATTGAAATGAAATACCCTTTTTGGGTAGAAGAGCATGAAAACTATGATTCTAATTTTTCCAACTACTTAGCATAAACACAACTTTAGCACTTAGAGAATAAGATAAAGATACCATTTTGGAAAATTTTCTGCAACATGTCTATCCTAACACTGACATTGTAGAAGAGATATTTGAAGTAGGTGAAGAAGAGCACATGATAGGTGCTCCTAAACATCCAAATACAATGTGGCACATAGTATTCTTTATGGAACAAAAGACAACCAGTGTTAAAATAGTAGAGATTCTTCATGGCAAAACTTTGAAGATCAACAAGAACTTGGAGGAAAACCAAGAGCACAAATTGATTAAAGTTCATAGAGACCATAGTGCATCCTTTTCCTAGAGCTACACTAACATGAAGGTATACACCCAGACATGTGCAAACACCATATCTACATAAAGGAGGACGTTGTCCCAATAAGACACCCACAGAGGAGAATGAATCCAACATATAAAGACATTGCCAAGCAAGAGTTTCAAAAGCTGTTAAGGGTTGGTTTTATTTGTCCTATCTCTGACAACGACTAGGTATCTCCTCTAGTGATAGTACCAAAGAATGGCAGGAAATGGAGAATATGTGTGGACTACAATTAAATTAATAAGGAAACAAAAGGTCCATTTCCCCATACCGTTCATTGATCAGGTACTGGACACTCACTTGCAAGAAATTCTTCTAATTTTTTTATTGTTTCAATGGATACAACCAGATTCAGATACACCCTAAGGACCGAGAAAAAACAAATTTCACATGTTCCTGGGATACATTTGCCTACAGAGTCCTTCCCTTTGGCCTATGCAATGCTCCTACAACATTCCAATGAGTTGTCCTACACATATTTACAGACTTTATCCATGTTAGCATTGAGATTTACATGGATGATTTTACACCATATGGGGAAATTTTCCAACATGATTTTGATAACCTTGATGTTTTCCTAAAGAAGTGCATAGAAATGAACTTGTGCCTCATTAATGAAAAGTGTGAGTTGTTGGTGAACGAGGGCATAGTATTAGATGGAGGAGATGGTGGTTGGTCGGCTCGGATTGGTGAGGAGGATCAGGAGGAGGATAACCATGCTCATCAGATTGATTATGCTCCCTATCCAAAATCCTCTCAGCTAGAATATTAGACGCATCAACAATATGATGCATCAAAGTCATCATATCGTGTGGAAGAATCCTCCAAATATCTAAGAGATCAAGCCATTTCGCATGATATCCCGAACATGTGCATGGTGGACTCCTTGTCGATCCAACAATGCAGATAACTAATTTTCCAGCTCATGGTAGAATCTGACATTTGGTCTGCATCGCATGACTTGTCTCAACAACTGAGGCAATCTCAAGCTCAACCATCTCCTTGTCCGGTACCTAGGAAGTCCCCTCCCTGCCATAAGTGCCAATATATGCAAAATATATAGTACACAACAATAATTAGACAATATCCTTAAACAACTTAATAAAACAATTTAGAGAAAATGTTACAACAAATTACATTTTCACTGAGTGAGATAATAAAATGAAACTATATTAATTAAAACATAACACTAATATTACCTTTAGCATTTGGTGGTTCATCTGAGATGAAAAGAATGTTTGGAAATCCTTGCTAGTCCAGCCCAACATATGGACATGGCATAAGATCCAGTGTGTGATCATGCTCGCTGACAAGTAACTACAGTGTCTCTGAGGTGACCTTACCTGGGAACTTTGGTTGGACCCTCTTGGGAATCATCTCTCCCCACATGTGTATACACACCTTGGTCATTGACCTAAGAGGGCGACGATCAAATGATGACATATTGATTGGAGACCTCTCAAAAAATAAGCATAATAACTCTTAAGCGAAAGGGGAGTGCTTATTGCCATGGTGAAGTAGGCAATGTCCCATGTGCAAGGACAACTTGCAATATCAAAGTATCCCAAGGCACTCATCCATAAACCTAGGCCCAATGTCCATGTGCCCCAACTAACACCCCATCGAGGAAACCTAATCTCCATGAACCCCATATTACTATGATTTGTATGCCATGATGATCATGTTGGACCAAATAAGTATAACTAGCCAATGCAAACATATTATCCCTATAGTAGTAAAAGGACAGATCTAAGAGGAACTCTACTACTGTAAAATAAAAAGATTATAAATTGGTAGGCACCATCTATTGTTGTCTATCCTCCACAAGTTTATATTCTATGATGGAGAACAATCATAAAAAAATAAGATGGAAATATTTTTCTTCCAAAAAATTACAACTATCCATATACCAATCCTCATAAGCATCTTCTAAATCATACCATGCATATCTTTCTTGGTTATATATGGTATTAATAATACAAGCCTCTGCTAATTTAACACAATCCTTGTTAATTTTACAACCTATGTATTGCATAGACTTCAAATTTACGCACCAATATTAGACAACTTTTGTCACCAACATACATTCTTGTTCCACCACCTTCCTATTCTTTAATTCCACGAGGGTTTGAGGGCATAATTTTTCAAGGGCTATAATGTACTAGATAGTGAATGGAAATATGTCATATAATATGCTAGATGAAAGCTATAGAAATTCTCCTCCAACAACGTTGATCTAGTTGTAAACTGATTACCTTTTCAATAATGATGTCTTTTGCAAGATCCACAACTATCACAAAAAACCTTATAAAATAACAACTTTCAAATGACAATATCTCTCTCATTTGGACTTTGATTTGAGCCTTTTTTTTGAAATCACATATTTTTTCATGAGAGGAACTCATATCTGAAATCAATTTCATAAAAATATCTCCAAAAATACTCAAAAGTGGATTAGAGTATCGACGCCCTCTTTTTCTCTCTGAAAAACCTACAAAATATATAAAGGAAAACAAATTTCTCTACTTTTGGCTTTAGAAAGTGCTTTGATACCAGTGGTAGTGTAACTTAGATCTCAAAACGAAATCACAAAATCCTCCACAATTTAAAATACAAAAACCTTTAAGATATGGAAACACCTCACCGTTGATTCTTTTAAGGAAGGAATCCACCATTGTTCACTTGCCTCTTTGAGGAGGCAACCTCCTATAATATAAGTTATAGTTAAAATATTCTTCCCACACATCCTTCATAAGGAGGACTCCATCATTATTTATAGATCACAACACAATTCTAACCATAAGAGCCTCCTAACTACCTAGTGGACCTTCTTCAATGAGGCCCCATTACATTTATTCATTAATAACTACCATAGCAAAGCTTATTTAATGATAACAAACATAGTGGACCTAGTCCAATTTTCCTTGAATTACCTCCATTATTACTTTAATGGGCCTTTCACCCCCCATTACACCCTTAGGGAGGGCCATAACACTCCACCTCCCTTATAAAAACGTTATGTGATACACCAACTCCTTAGGTGCCTTAGGTAAGGCACCTAAGGGGGGTTGACCCTTCCTAGGGAGGGTCATAACACCAATGTTGGGAGGTCAAATACCTTCCCTCACACACATACTAAGCTAATCCTATAGCAAAAGGATCTTCATTCCAGCGATAAATTTGTCATGAATTTAACATTAATTTCAAGCATGATCATAGTTCCATCACAATCAATTTTCACATGGTGGAACAAAGTCCATGGGGCTTTTGCCTAATTTTGAGTCGACCTAGATCCTTGAAATTTCAATTAGAGTTATAGATAAATTAGAACTTTGCCTTCTTGTGTTGTTGGATCTTGATATCTAGCGGAGATTTGAAACATGATTAGATGACTCCCTCGCAAATAAAGGATGAGGACTCTTGGGCATGGCCCACTAGGGGAGTTGGCTTGCCAAACGTCATCCAATCCTTGGACCTTAGGGGGTTTCAGGGTCAACCCTACTGTGAAGCCATGTGGGATAACATGCACTATATAAACACTTGGTGATGGGACTTGAACTCCCACCATGGTTAATCAACTCCCCAAATGCCTATCAACAAGTTATTTATTGTAAGATAGGGGGGTGTAGAGCAAACCAATCGTGTAAGGTATTTACCATAGGCTAAGGGATGTACACTAAAACAAATGCTAAAGTTGAACTTCCTAATTAAAAAAAAGAAAGAACAAAAACTCTATTTCCATGAGAATTTTAATATGTATTAGTTATATGACAAGGCTATTTCAAACCACTAAACCCCACCCTATATATATATATATATATATTAAACATTCCCAACTTCATATAGTATTTTCATATATCAATCTAAATCATTCTTTTTTTCCTTCTCTTTTTTTTCTTTTTCCATACTTAAAATAAATATTCACATCCAACCTAAACCATCTTTAAAATTCACATCACAAAATCTCCCTTATTTCCTTTTTCCATCCTTCAAATAATGTTAACATCTTCACATTTTAGTATTATAAATTTTTTTAATGTATAAAAAAATCAATAAAAATATATTTCCTTTTTCCATCCTTCAAATAATGTTAACATCTTCACATTTTATTATAATTTTTTTTAATGTATAAAAAAATCAATAAAAATATAACATAACTAAGACTTAATTCCATAAATCTATAATAATTATATTTTTTATAAAAATTAATTTATTATTTATTATTTTAAGTCCACATATGTATATATATATATTTTCTACGTGAAGTACTTGCATCTGCCCCAAAGCACCCACCCACTACTCTCAGTGAAATATATATACGATCAGATTTCAAATAGATCACGCTACATTTTAAAGCAGAAGCTGGTGCATGCAGCGCTTCTCGGTGCGTGCTTCCTTTCCTCCCTCCCCCATCTTCACACAGCAGCAGAATAGCATAACACTTTCCTTATCAGAAGCAAAGCCCAAAACTCACCAGGATTTCCTTCACGTGAGCCTCTGTTCGCACGGAAATGCAAGGAATTTCTGCAAATTCTCACGTATCATGTAATTCCTGCAATCGAACATTGGGGTTCATTAGAGAGAAGACTGCCCTGGCCGGTTTTATCTACTGCCATGGATGCCATTCCCAAGGGAAGATCCATCCCCTGGATGCCTTCAGGCGGGATTGGGATCCAGATATATTCCATTCACCTTTTCCAGATTTCTCTCTAGAGGGAAGCGACGGAGGAATTGTCAGTGCCCATAAGGCCGTGCTGGTATGATTTTAATCTCGATATAGCCAAATTCGTGGTAATTTATATCTTTACTTCAACTGATCCTTTTTGTGTTTTATTTTTAACTTTTTGGGCAGGCCGGCAAGTGCAAGGTATTCAAAGCCATGCTCACGGCAGGCATGGCCGAGTGCAGTCTCGATAGAGTGAAAATTCTAGACATGACAGCTCAAGAATTGCAGGCCTTAGTGATCTTTATATACAAGGGTATGGTCTCCCAAAGAAGCCTGGAAAAGCATGCCGTGTCGCTCTTCAAGGCCTCGCACAAGTACGACTTACCCTCATTGACAAATGTCTCTGAAAGGTTTCTGCAATCCAATGTTTTCAGGGATATTCTTGGTGCTATCGAGATTGCAATTACCTATGAATCAAAAACATTGCAAAAGGCTGTGCTACCTTATATTTTCGACGAGGGTTTTGTCCAAAGCAATTATCCTCCATTCGTATTAAAAACCCTCGGGGAGGCTTTTATGTTTGATGCGTATGAAGAGTATAGGAAGGGACATGAGAGGGAGATTCCTTGCATCATGGAGAAAGCTATACAGCGGATGGCATGTATGTTGCATTGTAATTTGATATGGATATCAGTTTGAGAAGAAGGGTTGTATATAATATGTATTCACTAATTCTAGATTGGTCTTTCTGCATTGGATTCAGGTCATATTAAGGTCGAAGATATGGAGGACTCGCTTCAAAGGGATCACATACAAGTATGCATAATGTAGAAAAATACTGTTGTTCTTTTATGATTATATGATTAGGATTACTGGAATGATGATGACTTGATAATGTAATAGACTAGAAAACTTCTTTTTGTTCTGATGGGTTCAAGTGAGAAACAAACCATTTCCATATATTCGTTTTTAAAACTGGCACTTTCGTTTGTTTGTTTACCGATGGAGAGTCACCCTCCTTCCTCAAGTGAAGAACGACATATTTTTTAATCTGAATAATTGACTTAAGGTTAAACTGTTTGAAGGCTAAATCAATAGCAATGGCCATATCTGGCAAACCTCATGCAGGGAGGAAACATGATTGTTAGGATTTGATCTTTGATCACTTGCACAACAGCTGCTCCAAGTTGCAGCTAGACCACAATTCCATGCACAATTCCATATTCGTTTGCAATAATAACAGGAGATTTATTTTCTGATGCAACAGGTCAAATTTGTTCTATTTGCTAGGGTTATTTGAAGTGTTTTGCATGACTAACAATACTATAGTGTTAGCAACGGGGCTTTAGCGCCCTGAGGTGGTCACGGGGGCGTTTGAAAGTCGGGGTTGAACTTATGGCACTGGTAGGTCATGGTAAGGCACGTTCAAAAAAATCAGTTGCGCTGTGGTTCAATGGTAAGTCAATGGGAGTATATTCTAAGTGGCCTAGGTTTGATTCCTAGCATTAGAGTTATTGCACCCTTTCTCCTCTACTTGGGAATCCCCATAGTGACACATCCCGTGAGATAGACCCTGTTTTAGCTTTAAAAACTGGGCAGTTTCGGTAATAATTTTTCTTTGTGAAAACTAAAACTAAAAGTCAATTTTAAGTCTTTGATTTTTAATCATTTATATAATGAACAATGTGCACCTGGTTACAAGGAGGGGTGATATTACTTGTAAAATCTCACAAAGTCTATAACCTGTAGAGCATATACTTATATATATGATACTGAAAGTGATAATTGAACGCAACTTGTGTAAAAGGAAAACTCAAATTTGAAGGAGACATGTTGGCAACTTTTAGAGAGCAAGATTTATTAGGGAGGAGGAGGTTTTTTTAAAATCTTCACCAATTGTAGTATATCCCTTTTCGTCAAATATTCATAATTTTATACCAATAAGTTATCAAATTGCATCTATTCCTATCTATCTTGAGGGCTTGGAATTAGATATCCTATATTGATATTTGAAGTTAAGGGTGGAAGGAGGCTTTGGATCCTCTTCATGATGGAAAATCAATTATATTAGTAGGTTATTTTTGCAATAAAAACTTATCTATCTTAATTCCCTTGCCAAGAATATGACTCACCTATGGAAGTTGGTAAGTGTTTCCAAAACCTACACTTCAAGCGATAAAGCCCTAAAATACAAGTGCAACCTCAAGATAACTCAGAGGTGCTACCCACTGCCACCTCAATAACTCCCTCTTCCACTTTAGGTAGGTTCTCCTCCAACACGAGTGGGGGTTTCCTAAAGAGGATTGCTAAGATATCAAAGGAGATTAAATGGGAAAACCCCTCACATTAAACCCTTTCAATATAGCAGATACACTCTTCTTCTTAGCCTCTCAAGCATGCTCTTTACAAATGGTTCCTAGCATACATCAACAATAATTAGAAACCCAAAATATTTGCTTCACATTAAGAGAGAAAACCCAAAAATCTCCATAAGCCTTCCACTAGATATTCAAGAAAGCTCCAAGAGGAGAGAAATCCTCTCAAATCCAACCATGAGTCCAAACAAGGAAGGGCTACTCTTTATATAGAGTCTAGCTCAACTTCGTTTACAATAAATAATGATTTCATCTCCTAGATCCACATTTTTTCTCAACAAACTCTCTCAAAATAGTTGTAAGTGGTTAAGATCCACTTTTCCAACAATGAGAACAAATAAAATAATAGTAGTCCCCAACGAACTCTCTTGCCAAGTCAAAGAATGAATATAATAATGAGGTGGTTATGTTAGGGGTATCCTCTAAGGTGGATAGCCTTCTCATCAAGTGGTTATAAATAAGGCATATTTCTTAGGGTAGCTTATGTAGACTTCCATTAGTGAGGCGTCCCATTAATAAGCATGGGTATGTGTGCAATGAAATGCTAATAGAATGGATGCCTTCCTTCTTTGACTTCTTCAAGTGTTATATCCATAAACCATGTGCAATAAAACCCTCCATGTATGGATCGACCCACTAAATTATAAAATAAATAATTATAACTTATAAGTGATGACTGCATGCCAAATATAGTCCTTCAAGCTAGGAAGTCACTTCCAAATGGATCAATATCGACAATACCAACTCATCAAAGAATGTGCAGAGGCTAGATTCATGAAATCTAGAGTTTACCAATCAATCAATCCATGTGTAATGTCGTCACAATACTTAGCTAACTCCATGAAGAAAGGGGATGATGCCCTCCTACAAACAATAAAATATCACAACACATCAACATGTGTACCAAGAGAGAGGTTGCTCCAAGGAAAACCTTAGTTTATCTTTTAATGATCATCTTCCATGGGTGAAACCACTCCAAAGAGCTAGGGTGCTCCAGTATTAGGCTTCCAATAAAGAGAAGTGATGAAGAATGTCGCTTTCCCATCGAAATGAACTTTTTTGAGGAAGATCTTGTTGTTATTGTGCCATAGCCAGTCACCCTAGCGCCTCCTTCAACCTGCCGGATCAGAGAAAAATCAAATGATCAGACAAATGAATGAGATTTGCAGAATACAGAAAAGAAAGGAAATAAAAAATCATAAAGAACAAGATGGTCCCTGATTCGAACACCTAGAAGCCGAGACGAAGGTGAGTTGCCCCACAAAAATGCCCTCTCTCTCCTAGCGTGCCTCCTTTTCTTGCAGATGGGATGGGTAAAGAAAAATTGCAAGATGTATCTCGAATAAAGCTCAGTATAGGAGAGTAGCAATGCCAATCATCAGATCATCAAACCATCCACAAGATACAAAGAAGAATAATCCTAGAAAAAAATCTCTTTATTAAGTTCCGGTGCCAAAGCTCATGAATTACAATGGGGGGGGGGTCACCTCTCTTAAATAGCTAGAGAGTGTGTCAACATTCTAACCAACTATCATCCGACGGTCGAGATTAAAACATCTTCAACGGTGGAGATAAAAAATATCAAGATCAATACATGGATCAAGTGACCGAGTCAACATGGGGGCGCACTTTGCTCAAGGACGCCTATCCCAAGTCAAACTCACAATATAACATAAAGTATGTCATAGCAATACATGAGAGGGGTCACTTAGGGGCTTAATTCACCCTAGGCCCCTTTACAAATTCATAATATAAGATATAACAGTGAAATACATGAGTGGCCAAGTTGAGGGGGCGCCCCTTGGGGGCCTCTCCTCACTGGCTAAGCGGATAAAAAATAATCCAGATATTTGCTGACTGAAAACTGCTGGAGGATTGTTCGGTATGCTGAAACACGTCATCTGTCGAAATTCCAAGCCATTTCATTGACCCAAGAGGCCAAATCGATTTTTTCAGTGATTTCTCTAGTTCATTTTTTGTTGGTACAACCTCTGGAAAATGATAAATCCACCATAACTCTGTCCAGGGTGCAAACTGGGGCAAACTGACTGCTCTGGATGATCTGGAGACATAGAAGAATGGTATAAGTGACTACTCATACCCCCTGAAAAACTGCTCTGCTCTAGGAGAACCAATCATACTGCTATCTGGAACAAAATTTGATCATTTGGCCAATAATTAAGTGATAATAATCACTTATCTGGAGAATTGGGGCCAAACTCTCAAAACTGAAACTGCAGTATTGGTCTTGGCCATGTTTGGAACAAATATAGATCATATTGCTTTTCTTGAGTCACTGCCTTGGGAACCGTGATTGACTTGGTCAACTAGGTTGACCAGGTCAAAGTACCCAAAATCAAGATGAGATACTGTAACAATATGTTCCTGCAACCATCCAAGGTAAGAAATGCTCCAATGGTGTATATCAAAATCCAACTTGAATCAATTGTTCATAATTATGGTGACAAATAATAATAATAATAATAAGATGTACCTTTGCTTCTGAAGAATCTTGGAACTTTCTGGAAGTCCGATTGTTCACGCCATACTTACAAAGTGTAAACAATGTCCTACATATGGGTGAGGTTGGAAGAACAAGGTTTAGGCAAAAGGAAATGGCTTTCAACCGATTTTAACTCAGTGATCTATCCGAATGATGCATAATACACTCTACCAAGGTGACATATGTATGACAGATAGCTATAGGGGATGGAGGTGTCTCACAAATGGATAAAGTACTTGGATATGCTTCCCTTAGACTCTAACAAGTTTTTCTTTGCACTTTATTTGCAATATAGGTTAACCTTCTAAGGCAGGTGCCCTGGGAGCCTTATGGGCTCCAGTACTGACAAAGGCCCAACTTTTTGAAGCTAGCCTCTCCCTGCCTCCCTTGTGGAGGGCAGATTGAGCCTTACATTATACAAGGAATGAGTGCTCAAACTCTTGGCAACTGACTACTTTTAAACATTTAACTTTTGCATCCTTTAGATATAGCTTTTATGCGCTCCGATGCTTTAGTGTTTAGCAACACTGTTATGGTGGAGCACTTGCTTTGAGGACTAAAGGAGAACTACCCTGTGAACCCAACCACACTGGCCAAGCCACATACTTCATAGCCAGAGACACATAACAACATGTAGTCTATCATACATAGGGGTCACAATGGGGAAATGATCTTCAATCTCACAAGTCTTAATCAGTCTAAGTCATGGGACAAAATCAAGGTGGATGAACTGGATGGACGGGGACAAATGACATGGAACCATCCTAGCACCAAGGTTTACAATTTGTACAAGCATGGCATAAGCAGCGGTCTTCACATCAAATTCCTTAATTAATCATAACACAAGTTAAAGCACAATAGGTATAAGCATAGGTCACCATAATCATCCTAACATGATAAGCATAGGTATCTGACATACATTATAGAGCAAAATCAACCAAGGAGGTGTATACTTGATCTCACCAAATACACCTGTCTACAACTGATAAGACCCTCTATAACTGTGTGTACCAACTCTGATCTGCTACTCTGCTACAATGAACTAGATGATCACCAAAAGCATCTCAATGGACTCTTGAATCTCAGTCCTGGCAAGGAAAATCTGATGAAAAAGGCTTTGAAATGAAATGAAGCTGTGAAGATCCATGCTGATACCCCATGTAAAAAGTAGCCCGGAATAGAATAAGAGACAAGTCTGCATGTTGCCTCATGGAAGCCTGGCTGCAAATGAATATGTGCTAACAGTTCCCTCACATGACTTAATGGTGATACGATTTTCATTCCACAACCAATTTTTAGATTGCAATGTGTTGCTTCTCCAATTAATTCCAAGAGAGAGTAGAGTTATCTTAAATAATCCCATGATGGTGATTATAATTATAATCCTAGGGGAACCACATCCTTTCGAGGGGTGCTCAATTTTTGGCCCCCCCCTTGTCAAGAGATATTGCTTAATTTGCTAATCGATCGACAACGGAGTTATTGAATCGTTGAATATGAAGGAGTTGAACATCAACAAGGCCATGGAGGTTCCAAGTTATCCTTTCAAAAGTTCTGTTCTGTAGGGTCCCTTCCATGATAATCCTTTTCCACACTTGCTTGATTACTAAGAGAGAATCTTCAAAGATCATCACCTTTTGGATGTGATGGCTTCTGATGATTTATGTTCCCAATTACAAGGCATAGATTTTAGCCTAGTTCTTGGTAGCAACACCGATATCTTAGGAGAAGGATATTTGTACATTTCCATTAGGGTTCAAGAGAACTCCCTTGTTCCTGCCACCCCTTAGGTGGACCCTATTCTCACTAAGGTGGGTATAGGCTATTATTCAACAGGTGTTGAATCCGATCAATTGTGTTGTAACTTGTATGGGTATTGTTTGATTTTAAAGGTCATGTTTTAACCTGGGCCAATATTAATGTGCCAAATGATGCCGATGAAAGGGTGACCTTATGGGATTAGCTCATTGAAGAGCTCTTAGAGGCCTGTTGATTGTTTGTGATGGCTTCAATGACATAAAATAAGGCTTTTTTCCTACTAGAATGCCCCCAATGAGCATGAACATAGAAGGTCGACTCAAGCGTTTGGAGGAGTCACCCTATATGACCACTGGCCAGTTGTCTCTCTATCTTGAGGTGTTGACAAGCCTAGGTTGTGGAACATGAGGTTCATGTTAAACACCTCTCACTTGAAACTAGATCTTCTATTGAAACCATCAAAAGAATTTGAAACCTTTTTTATGATTGAGGAGATAGAGATGATTTTCTATGGTGGAAGGATTCCATAAGAAGGGTCATTGAATTTTGAGAAGTTGTGGTAGACAACTTGCAACAGTTAGAAGAAGGATGAATGAGAGCAGGTCTTGAGGATGTTACAAATTAGCCCTTTTAGTAAGCATCGTCAGGCTATAATAGCCAAGTTGTGTCACTCATTGAAGGTTGAAAAGATGTGCAATACAAAGGGTGCCCAAAATTGTGCTTGACTATGTTGGCTCAGTCCAAGTGATAGACCAACCAATGATTTCTTCAAAGTCCTCCCCTCCAAAGAAGGTGTGGAGCATATTAAAGCCCTCAAAATTGTAGGTGGAGAATACCAAACTAGGTAAGTATTAAAAGGGAGTTTGTTAAACATTATGAAATAGTTTTTTAGTCTCAAGACATGACAAAAAGAAAGGAAAGTGGCCATGTTAACGCGTGTTGATGTAGTCCCTCAAAAATTGAAACAAGAGCGGCATGGAGCATGCGAGTTACGGATAATAATGGAAGAATTGATGATGATTCTTAAGGAAATATTAAATGATAAGTCTTGTATGTTTATAAGTGGTGCAGGTGACATAAATAGTTTACCTTTCATACGAGTTCCTGCAACCGAGTGCCCAAAAGATAGCGGTATTGGGAGGTGATAGTGGTGGTTTAAATATCCCACCTTTATGTCCCGATGTCCACCAAAGAGTGCCACATCTAAACCACTTTTGTAAGTGGTATCGAGAGGTGGGGATGAATTATCCCTCATTCTAATCCATCCCCCGAACTCCCTTTTTAGCCGTCGATTGGAGAAAGTTGTGGATGGTTGGATCTTACGCTTCTTCTATTAACATTAACTCTGTCTATGGGTGAAATTGCGAGTAGGATAAAAGACAATTAAAACACCCCTCTTTTCTGACAAACTTTTGTTGAAAACCAGTCAAAACTGTTCTTAAAAATTGCTACATTCTTAATTTTGCAATTATAGCAATCATGATGCTCGTCTTAAGACTAAATGATCGATTTTAAAACTACTGGAGCAGCCGAATCCGGTTGTCCGTTAGTCGAATCCGACTATCATTGTAATAATGAAATATGAATAATAATAATATATTGGATGATGGGTAAAATGTACAATAAGCTCGCCTTTATAGGCCTGAGCGTGAAGGGTTACACCCTTTCATATATATAACTAATCTATTTAATAATTTATTTTATATTCATTACATCGCCACTCCCTTTAAGGAAGCTTTGTCCTCAAAGCTTAAGTATTTTCCTAGTGTTGTTCTTCATTCTGACTCGGTGTCGGTATTAGAATCAGATGAGGTCTCTTGTGCAGAGACTTGCACTTCCTTTCCATTGATGATTTTGCATTGTATTGTCTCATTGTTCCTACATTTGTGACCAGGGGTCCAATCATCACCGCATCGACGACATATGTTTTTCTTCTTTTTCTTTTTATTATCAAAGTAATCGTTAGATGACTTTGATCTATTTTCCATTTCGTAGGCGTATGATTGAGGTTTGTGGCATTGATGGCTAGGAGACCAAGTATCTGTACAGTACCTACATTGTGTCTCTTTTTCTTGTTGATAACGACTATTGTCTTTTGTTTTTATTCCTTCCAATTTGCGTTCTGCGGCTTTTGCTTTACGTCTTGCTACTTCTACGTTAGGTATGTCATGTAACTTTAACTCTTTTTGGAGGTGTGGTTTAAGCCTTCCTAAATAGGTTTTGAGTCTTTGCTTGTCAGACAACCCAAATACTCGTGTCGATAAGGATTCCCATTGATGTGTGAATTCTTCAACGTTTCCGACTTGTTGTAGTCTGGTCAGTTTATTGAAAAATTCATCTTCTTTGATTCCTTGAAACCTATTAAAAAAATCATTTTTGAACAAGTTCCAGGTGTAGGTAAAATGATCTCTCTTCCACCATAAGTACCAATTATAGGCGTACCCTTCCATATGCATTGACGCATATTTCACCTTCTCCTCGTGAGATTGAATGCTGTAAATGTCGAAGTATTCTTCTGCTTTGTTTAGCCAAGCAACGCATTGGTCTTCACTCCCATTGTATTTCGACAACTCTATTTTTGCCTTAGGTGGGTGCACTTTGTAAGGGCGACATTGATTTCCTTTTGCCTTATGGTTTGATGGTGGCTTGGAACTGCTGGATGATGAAAGTGACATATCTGAATTGCTTTGTTGTTGGCGGTGATTTTTAGTTTTTCTTTTCTCTACTATCTTACTTATAGCGTCTATTTTGCTGTTTAATCGTGCCTCCATATCTGGCAGTACTTGTGTTTCTATCTCTTTTGCTTAAGCGTCGCATTGTTAATCTTTATTTCTTTTTGCAATTCTTCTTGATTCTTTGCGAGTGTTTCCTGGGTGGCAACATGAAATGAGGCATCTAGCATGTCTGGACTGCGGACGTGGCCCAGACTGGGTATGAACCTTTGTAACATCTCGATTAATGTATTATGGTTCTGTGTCATGGTGCTCATGTTCTGTGTTATGGTGTTTATGTTTTGCGTCATGGTACTCATTTTGTCATCCAAGTCTTTTTGTTTTTTGTTCAGGATGTCAAGTTTGTTGTCGAGCCTCCTTTCTAGTACCACAACAAGCTCGTCTTTGAGTAATGTATTGTTATTTTGCATCTTTTCCTTCACGCATTTTAGGTCAGCGGCGAGGGACCTTATGTCCTTCTCCTTTTTTTCGATTTGCTCTTTTAGCTCCACCATGTTCTTGGACCTTGCATGCGGAGGTGTGTATTTCCACTCTATTTTGGCTAATAATATATTAATTAATATTATTATTATTATTATTTTTCGTAAACTATACAAATTATTGTATATAATTTTTTTTCCTTTTTTTTTAAAACAAATATTATAATAATAAATATAATATTTGATTTTAAAAAAAATATATTATATTGCAAAATATTGAAATAATATAATATAATATATATAGTATTATATTATTATAATATATTATTTCTGTGTTTTTGTTGTTGAAGGTTAGCGTGGAGGTTGGAACGAGGGGCGTGGAGGTAGCGCGGGTGGAGTAGCAAACAGGGGTGGAGCGCGTGGATTTCAGAGAAGTGGATGGGAAGAGGGCAGTGTGGAAGGGAGGATGTAAGAGGAGCGATGGTTGGGCAGCGTGGTGGGTGTGGGGAGGTGGAGACGACTGCGTGGAGGTTTGCAGGCGACGGAAGATGTGTATGAGGGCGGCTGTGGAGGATGGAAGGCAATGATGGGTAGGCCAGAGGAGCGCGCAGTGAGCAGGTAGCGCGAGGGGGAAGGTGGAGGTAGGAAATGGTGGCTGTGGAGCAGCACGAGGAGTTGGGGTGCGATGGAAGCAATGGCAGGGGAGAGCGTGCAGTAGAGTGAGGATTGGAGCGTAGGAGGATGGCGTGTGGAGCCAGCGAATGTTGAAGAGGGTTGGAGGGACGTGTAGGAAAACAGAGGAGAAGAGTGGAAGCGTGTGAAGAGTGGGGGTGGGGAGGAGAGGAGAGGAGATGCAGGGAGTTTTGGGAAGCTGGGCGCGTGGAGATGAAGGAGCAGGTGGGAGAGTGAAGGCAGCGGAGAATGAGAAATGGGGTGGTACGAGTTTAGATGAGAGAGGAAGGATGAGCCGAATCCGAGCTCAGGCTGAAGGAGCGAATCCACACTGATACCAAATGAAGCAACCGAATCCAGTTGTCCATTAGTTGAATCCGACTATCATTGTGATAATGAAATATGAATAATAATAATATATTGGATGATGAGTACAATGTACAATAAGCTCGCCTTTATAGGCCTGAGCGTGAAGGGTTACACCCTTTCATATATTTAACTAATCTATTTAATAATTTATTTTATATTCATTACAACTACCTAGATAATTAAAATTGAGATTTAACCACTGCAAATTACCATTTCCACAAAAATTGCTATGTCGGATTCCGGTGGGTTAGGGGCGTTTTGGTTAGCGCTTATATTGCTCCGTGAAATTGTAATTGCAACACGCATCATCTCCCGATGAGTTTGAATAGTTGTATTGGAGGTAGGTAAACATAATAATAATAAAACCTTTTATGCAATATTTTGATGATTTGCAAATTCACATAGACTTATTTCATTAACCCTTTTGACAGTGAGTATTTTAATGTTGACCGATTAACAACTAATTTGTGAGTTTAACCTAGATTTGACCCAAATTCAACTTGAAAATAGAGCATTTTAACATTCACAGGCATTAAATAGGGAAAATGGAGAGCGATTAAAATACAAAACTAGACTGCGACAAATCCCTTCAAGTTTATTCCTTCAAATCCATGCCACTCCAATTCCCCCCCCTCTTACAGAGCTCGAACTGTGTTTATATGCATAGTGAGGGTGATTGATCTCGATCCACTAAGGATGGGTCAAATCATCTAGTATTGACAAAAATCAGATCAAATCCCAACGAACCTAACTCCTTGAACAACTATGCTTAGAAATAACAATTGCATATTGATTTAAGACAACAAATCCCTTATTGATAGCTAACCCTATTTTTAGAATTCAATTTAAGGGAACCCACTTCCTTTGATCAATTTGGCAAACCATATAGAGGTCAAATTTTGACTTTCACGAGATGCTCTTGTATCAATAAGGCTGCCTATCAACTTGTTGGGCAGAATCTTGTCCAAGTGTACAAAGAAATTGTACAGACATGTACACTTGGCATTGTCACACCAAAATGTTGATCAGGTTCATTTCATAGCTGGAAGACCTAGAAATTATCACTAGCTAGAGGCTGATTACCCTATTGAATGCATCTTACAAAATTGAAAATTTTAACCAAAACATTTGTGCTTCGATTTAAATATACATTGTTGAAAATTATTAGACTAAAATAGATAGGATTCATCAGTGGAAGATACATCTTGGTTAATGTAATAAATATTTGGGAAGGTATTGGATGTGCCAGAAACCAACGCTTGGAGATGGTCTTCATGAAGATTGATTTTGGAAAAGCACATGATAGAGTGGAATGGCCTTCCATCCTTGCTATTGAACAGAGGTTCAATGCATCTTGCCAAATGAGGAAGAAAGCCTCGCTTAGATAGGGAAAATGAGAGCAAACCCCAAGGAGGGCGAATTTGCCAAGTGTTGGATCTTTTTGAGAAGATTGGGGGCAAACTAGAGTGAACTAGAGGTGGTAGGCGACACCTCTCATAAGGTAGGTCACCCCCGCCTCTTTCTGTGACACATATACAACAAGAGGTGAGCTTTTTCATGGATAAATGTGCCCCTCTAAGGAGAAATTCGCCCCCTCATGGATTTGATTGGAATCAAGCCAATTTGATCTTGATTTGGTCTCCAATTACCCCCAACATCATCCTTAGTTAGCTCGGAACATGTCTGGGACAAGTTCCCACTGATTTAGGGACATGTTGTTTCTCCATATTTTCTCTTTTTCTAATTTTTTATTCACTTTTTGGCTTTTTTGGAGAGAGTTTTACTTAAGTGATAAATAATCACTTAAAACTTAGGAAAAGTGGGATTAGGGGTTAAGTGAGGGCTTTGGGTCCAAAAACTAGCATCCCCATGACAAAAACAGCCTCCTAGTATAATACATAGACCCTAGGCTTTAATAACCCTCCCAAGGCATAATCACCAACTTCACCATCCCGACTTTGGAGGATTTTGAGTGAAAAACTTGAAAATTATGTCACTTAAAAAAGCGTCATATAATTAACGAGGGAAAAAACACTCAAGGATGATGACTTTGATGACCAAGTCCCAAGAAGGCCAAGCCTGTTACATAAGAAACCATCATGCTATGTCATTTACTACAATTTCCCCGAGGGGGTGTGAACATGCGAAAACGGGACTGCAATTGGCCTTGATGAAACCTTGGAACTTCTTGAGCACTGAGTAAGAACAATTGATTTGTTCTAATCCTTGGTGGCTCACTTGAAAAATCTCCTATGTGCAACTTACTGGATAACACTATGTTTATAGGTGTTGGGATTTGGTCCCTTTTTCAAAGTGCTTGAAACATTATTCTCAAAAGCCTTAGCTCGTCTATCTATTAATTATGGAAAATATAAAGAGATAGGGCTTTTTGTTGAATTTTATAGGTTAGATGACTGTTAATGCAAGTACTAAACTTCAATACATGAACATATAAAAAAAACTAAGGTAAAATTTAAATTGTACTAAAATTTAACAACATAACTTTCATCTCTTTCAACTTAACGCTCTGCTGGTCACTGCGTTATTAATGCTCGGCTGGTCACTGCGTTAAAGTTGATCATTGAGATGTTTTTCCAAATGTCATGTACAGAAAAATAATCAAATGCAGTAAACTCAATCTCAAATGAACTATAGACGATAAAGAATCATAACCATTCGTTGGATCCACCTTATACTCGGATAGTTCTGAGTTTGATCTTGTCACTGAAAGGACAAGTCAAACTGAACAAGCATGTTACGTACCTTGAGAGAGATAGAGTTCAGGTAGAAGTAAACAGACCTCAGATTCTTCAATAAGAATAGCAGTTCAATTACACTGATCCACAGTCCTACTACTGAAGATGACTTACACAGGTGTGAGATCTCGCTAATGTGTCCAAAACCAAAATAGGATAGAAAACGTTGTCAGGAGAAGAGAAATAACATTGGTGTGTGCACACAGTCTAGGCGGACAGAGCAGTCGGCAGCTGATAACCGGTGGACAGGAAGAGATCGCAATCGAGACTAGCAGCTGGCGGAGAGAGTTATGGGTTAGCTACCAATGGAGTAGTCGGCAGCAAGAAACCGACAGACAGAAGGACACCCTCAGACAGGGTCACGTGGGAGACCAGCAAACAAAAAAACAACCAACACCGGCGGAGACCTAGCAAGTGCGGATCCGATGGGACTAGAGTCACGGATACGGTGGAGCGGCCAGCAGCAGACAACGCAGTCACAGAGGAAACAAAAAACGCACACAACCCGCAGAGAAAAGACGCCAGCAACTTGCGGAGGAAAAACACCAGCAACCCACGGAGAAAAAGGTAAATGGCCCGTGAAAGAAAAACGCTGGTAGACAGCGAGGAAGAAATGGACAGTTAGCTCGTGAACAAATCGCAGATCACAGAGAAACAAAATCGGCCAGCTCGTGAAAAATAAACACCTGAGGATGAGTGGAGAGCCTTCAAAATCGATGATAAAAAAAAATGCCGTCATCATTTTATAAGGTTAAGTGATAACAAAAATCAAGTTCCGGATAGTGCTAAGGGTCCACGTAAAAACTTGACTTTTAGAATAGTGGCAAGGGTCCACAATAATAATAAAAAAAATCCAAACCAAAACACTTTAACCAATAGTGTAATAAAATAACCCAAAGTGTAATCATAAAGTAACAATCAATAATAACATAAAATAGTCCAAAAGAGTAATTATAAAAAAAAACATGAGATAAGATTAAATGGTTCACAAGTCTTTATTAATAAAATCATAAAGATTTTATTAATAAGACTAACAAATAACTAATTAAAGATAAAGCCATAAAGTGAAAGTCCAAAGGTCCAATATAAAGTAAATAATCCAAAACCATAAGTGGGTCAAGGGTCCTTTAACAAATCCTTTAACAAAACATAAGATAACCAAAACAACACATGGTCTAAAGGCCTTTAATAAATCATTAAGAGAATACACTCCATAAAGTAGGAGTCATCATAGTCAAAGGTGCACACTCCATAAGGTAGGAGTCATCATAGTCAAAGGTGCACACAAGTGAGAGTGTTAGGATCAAGTAAGAATAGGACCAAGAGTCAACAACCACAAGATCAAGGTGAAACATAAAGATGGACAACATTCAATTAGGACCAACCAGACCAAAGACTTTTCTCTCTCTCAAGATACATAGTTTTCATATATTTTGTCATCAATGTATAAGGGGGAAGATCCAAACGGATGGTACAATCATTTTGTCCTTGACACTGCTCCTAAGGGTTAGGTACTAGGGACATTGTCAAGGGGTGGCCAGTCCCTTGAAAAACAACCTAGCAATAACCGATTAGGAGAGGGGACATCATTAACCTCCATTCTTAATGAATGGCTTTCAGCCTTAGGCTGAGTTTCAGTCTCACACTGAATCAAGTTGATCAATCCTTGGACCCTAACCGGGTCCTCCATTCTCTCGCAGAATGGTTCTCAGTACTAAGCTGAGTTTCAGTTTCACACTAAAAATTGATCAACTGTCTGCAGGACCTACTTGGACATCGTGTCCCTGGTCCTATATCAGACTATATCTCTGCCTCTACCTGCAGGCTCTACTTGGACATCACATCCTTGGTGCCAGACCAAAATACCCTAGAGGCATATAGGGGCCCTAGCCACATGCTAGGGGCTTTGCCATGACATCAACCTGCTTGGTCCTAGACTAAGAACCCAAGGAGACTACTGGGGGCCTTAGGGTACCTTCTAGGGTCTTACTCTGTCCTAGCCAACTGACTAGGAAACCATTCTCTGAGAATGGGTCTCGCAGCTGCACTAATTTTAACACTTTTTTGGTCCATTCGACTAGGCTCCACTTTAGCCTTGACCTTGTATGTAATGGCTGTTTAATCCCTTGGCTATCTATTCCACAATAGAATAACACAAGTCAAAAAGAAAGGTACCCCCCTCCCTTGAGATGATGGTCAACGTGTAAATGGTAACTTTGTGGATGGTTATTTATAAATGATCATCGAAGAGAAGTAGACCTTAGACAACACCATGGATTACTTGCAAATCTTTTGCAAAGCGTCTGGGTCAAAATTACAAATTGCCAAAACTCAATGCTACTGACAGAGTCAGGAGGATATCCCTGAATAACTGCTAGGACAAGGATGGGTATTGTTGACAATCAACAATTGTTCATTTTATGGGAATTCCCTTTGCTTTTGGAGCTTCCTTGAAGGACTTATGGGTAGTAATGCTGCTAAGAGTTTAAAAGAAATTATAAATGGCTTATGAAGCCATTATCTCTTGTAGGAAAAATTAAAATTTCCACCAAGGTGTTGGCTGCTACTCATGTATTGCTTCTCTTGTTGGGTTCTATTGACCTGTGCATATGCTAAGCTAGAGAAGTTTCTAAAACCTTTTTGTAGGCCTGTTCCATCGTAGATAAGTGCTTCAATTAAGTTAGTTGGAGCGTCCTGCTGCATTTTTGGAGAGAAAGGAGGGTTGGGTTTGTTACCACCCATTTTGGATGGGTGTCCTGTGCATGTGGATGTCAATGGAGTGTCCTTCTCATGATGCTTGTGAACAGCAGTCAAGAGAGAATGATGAACAATTCTGGGCACATGTCAAACCTCCTACAGCAGTCTGGGAATAAAAAAGGCCTGAAAACGCTCAATTCTGTGCATGTGCAGCAGTAATTCTCAAATCTGGTTTGTCTGTGACCTCAGGAGGGAATTCTGGGCAGTATTTTAAGCTGGAATCAGCATCAGAACAGCCCTCTTCTAACCCAGAGCATTAGTGAAATGATATCAACAGCAGCAAGTAAGAGGTTGTGTAGCAGCAAACTTGTTGGGCAATCAGCATATCCAACATTGACGGCATTTTGAGTCAAATTTATAACAGCATTATGAGGGTATAATGAGGATTTTCTTGAGAACAAACCAATGAGAACCTTTCTGTCAGCTGTTTATGTAATTTGCAGCCTATTTGTTTCCAAATAGCAGGGTCTTTAGCCTATTTTACAGGTATATGGAAGCAGGGTCTGTCCAAGAAATTATGCAGCAAATCTTCCACCTGTTATGTGATGGCAGCCATGAAAAGTTTGTCGTTTTGATTGGAGAAGGAGCTGTAGCCCTGTAGGAAGGCAATTCTTGCAACCTCTGAGCCTCATCCGCCCTCATCCAAGCCTTACCTCTGCCCTAGCATAACCCTGTTTCAACAGTACTTTCAACATAAAAGCAAGCTACAGGCAGCCTCAGTTTTAGAGTTTAATGGTTATACAAGAACTTTAAACATTTAGCATCATAACATCATAACCATATGCAATAGGATCACTGAAAGAAGAACAAGCACAACAGCACAAAAGAACACAGATTTATCCTGGGAAACCCTCTTGGGGGAGAAAACCCAACAAAACTTCCTCAATATAGAATTCAACCAAGTAGAGTGAACAACCCCAAGAACAAGACTAGCAACTTCCTCTCTCCAGCGAACCTCCTCACTCTCTCTGTTGCGCACTTACTTGTGTGAGAGATGTGTCTAAATGAGGGAGGCGCCTCACCTATTTATACTCATCAAGTGAGTGACCTAATTACCTAACTAGGTTTGCCTAGTTCTCTAATTAGACCGACCTACTTGGGAAGCCTCAAAATTACACATATAAAATACTTTTGTGGGTACTTCTGACCCTACTTACGACGGAGGTTTTACCTTAAGACTTTTACCTGACCAATTACATCAATGACATCTCCTGAAGGAGGAATAGTAATAATATAATAAAAGTACAATAGAATATCTTCTGAAGTTACATTTCTTTAACACTCCCTCTCAACAAGAAAGGTATTCTATAACATCAACAACAACTGTACAACTCACTGGTGAATCTATATATCATAGGAAGTTTTGGAACACCAACATCATCATCAACATCAACATGGAACATCATCATCATCATCATCATCAACATGGCACATCATCATCATCATTAGCATGGCACATCATCATCATCATCATCATCAGCATGTGACTGTTGGAACATCATCATCATCATGATGTTGTGAATATTTAATTAATATTATTATTTATAAATAAATAGATTATTAAGTTACTAGTGAAAGGGCGTAACCCTTCACTATGCTTGCTCAAGCCTTATAAAGGCAAGCTTTATTGTAATTTTTATAACCATCATCTATCAATTTATTCCTCTATTATTATTCATCATGAAAGTCGGATTCGAGTGTTAACAGTCCAATCGGAGACAGTTGTACCAAGTGGTATCAGAGCGGATTCGCTCCTTTGACACTGAGCTCGGATTCGGCTCATCCACTCCCTCTTCTCTCTGCTGCTCCATTACCTTTGCCCCTCTTTTCTCCAGGCACTCTTCCGCCCGCTCTCGTTTCTCTCCACACTCTTCATGCCAGCGCTGTTGCCACTCCACCACCATACACCGCTGCTCTCCAGCATCTCTTCCTGCCTTCGCTCCTATTTCTTCTGCGTTGCCACACGCTCGTTGCATCCCACGTCGCTGCCAACCCATCACGTATCTTGCCGCTCCTGCTCCACGCTACTGCCCTTGCGCCTCCTGCGCCCTCCTCCATCTCCAACCCCCGTCCTACCTGTTTCCACCCACCCTCCTTTGCTCCCACTCCCCCACGACACAGCCCATGCTCCTCCACCTGCAGCCGCCTCCTCCTGCCCATCGCCCATCCTGCTTGCTACACCCTCCGGTTCTGCGCATCACTGCCTCCCTCCTCCAACGCTCTCCCCTGATCGTTTCCTGTATCATCCATTGCCTGCGCCCACCATTCTGCAACCATGCCTATCCATGCCTTCAAACATCCACCAACTCCACGCGAACCCTAAAGCCTGCAAAAAAAAATAATTTTTAATTAAAATTAAATATTATATATAATAATAATATATTATTATTATAATATTTAATTTTAAAACTTGCAAAAAAAACTATATACCAAAATATTATATAGTTTATAAAAAACAATAATAATATTAATTAATATTTATTATTATTAAAAAAAAAGTTTCCACCATCACAAGCCAAAATAGCGTCGAAGTACACACCTTCGCATACAAGGTCCAAGACCATGGCGGAACTGAAAGACCAAATTGAAAAAATGGAGAAGGACATTAAGTCCCTCGTCGCTAACCAAAAAAGCTTGAAGGAAGAGATGAAAAATAATAATACAATGCTTAAGAAATAAATTAAATATGAAGTTGTTCTGGTACTAGAAAGAAGGTTGGATGAAAAATTTGACATCCTGAACGAGAAACAAAAAGACTTGGATGACAAAATGAGTACCATGACTCAAAACATAAACACCATAACACAGAACTTGAGCACCATGACGCAGAACCATAATACATTAATGGAGGTTTTACAAAAACTAATGCCTAGTACAGACCATGTTAGAAGTCCATACATGTTAGATGCCTCATTTCATGTTTCCACACAGGAAACACTCGCCAAGAATCAAGAAGATTTGCAAAAAGAAATAAAGATTACCAATGTGACGAACAAGAGATAAAAACAAAAGTACTGCCAGATATGGAGCCACGATTAAACAACAAAATAGATGCTATCAGTAAGATAGTAGAGAATGAAAAGGCTAAAAATCACCGCCAACAACGAAGCAGTTCAAATATGTCAGTTGCATTGTCCAATAGCTCTGAGCCACCATCAAACCGTAAAGCAAAAGGAAATCAATATTGTCCTTACATAGTGTACCCGCCTAAGGAAAAAATAGAGTTGTCGAAATACAATGGAAGTGAAGACCAATGCGTTGCTTGGCTAAACAAAGCGGAAGAATACTTAGACATTTACAATAGTCAATCCAACGAGGAGAAGGTGAAATATGCGTCAATGCATATGGAAGGGTACGCCTATAATTGGTACTTATGGTGGAAGAGAGACAATTTTACCTACACCTGGAACTTGTTCAAAAATGATTTTTTTAATAGGTTTCAAGGAATCAGAGAAGATGATTTTTCCAGTAAACTTACCAGATTACAACAGGTCGGAAGCGTTGAGGAATTCACACATCAATGGGAGTCCTTATTGACACGAGTATTTGGGTTGTCTGAAAAACAAAGACTAGAAACTTATTTAGGAGCTCTTAAACCATACCTCCAAAAAGAAGTAGAGTTGCATGACATACGTAACGTAGAAGTAGCAAGACATAAAGCAAAAGCCACAAAACGCAAATTGGAAGGAATAAAAACAAGAGGCGATAACCATTATCGACAAGAAAAAGAGACACAATGTAGGTACTATGAAGATAATTGGTTACCCGGTCATCAATGCTACAAACCTCAATCATATGCCTATGAAATTGAAAATAGGTCGAAAACATCTAACAATTACTTCGATAATAGAAAAAAGAAGAAAAACATATGTCGTCGATGCGGTGATGACTGGACCCCAAGCCATAAATGTAGGAACAATCAGACAATACAGTACAGAATCATCAATGGAAAGGAAGTGCAAGTCTCTGCACCAGAAATCTCATCCGATTCGAATATCGACACCGAATCTGAATGAAGGACGACATTAGGAAAATACTCAAGCTTTGAGGACAAAGCTTTCCCAAGGGGAGGGGAATGTTGTGAATATATAATTAATATTATTATTTATAAATAAATAGATTTTTAAGTTACTAGTGAAAGAGCGTAACCCTTCACTATGCTTGCCCAAGCCTTATAAAGACGAGCTTTATTGTAATTTTATAACCATCATCTATCAATTTATTCCTATATTATTATTCATCATGAAAGTCGGATTCGACTCTTAACAGTCCAACCGGATACGGTTGTACCACATCATCATCAACACCAACATGTGACTACCGAAACATCATCATCATCAAGAGCATCATAATCAACATCAACATGTGATTGTTGAAACATCATCATCATCAAAAACATCATCATTAATGTCATCAAAAGCATTTTGAGAGCTCTCTCTATCCCATCGCATGATGTCTTAGAGAATCTTACCATCCCGTCGCAGGATGTCTTAGAGAATCTTATCATCTCGTCGCAGGATGTCCCATCTAAACTCATCATCCTGTCGCAGGATGAGAGGATCTTAGTATCTTACCACCTCATTGCCGGGTGTTCCATTTAAGATCATCATCCCGTCGTAGGATGAGAGGATCTTACCACCCTGTCGTAGGGTGTTCCATCTAAGATCATCATCCTGTCGTAGGATGAGAGGATATTACCACCTTGTCGCAAGGTGTTAGAAGTGTCAGTCATTGGACAAGAACCAAGTCAACATGGTTATGTCTTGGCCAAGTCATCATGGCACACACTTCTGCCAAGTCATCATGGCACATATTGCTGCCAAGTCATCATGGCACACACTGCTCCCTTTGTCACGGAGGTCATCTTGATGTCAAGTCCATCTGACAATCTTTAATACAATCATGTGAGTTGTAGGATAATTGGACTGCTTGTCTTCAACCTTGTAGTAAAAGGTTGAAGTCTTCTTGAATGAGTCTTCATCACACGATCTTTCTCGCAGGTGAAATTCAAATGTATGATTAGTATTATGCATACTACCATAAATGACACTTGCATGAACAATATCATCTAAACATTCAAATAACTCAAATAAAACATAAACACTTATCTTGTATGTTTTTGTAGGGTTGCCCCCCCTCTGGATTTTGCTGCCTTGAGGTTGCCTCCCTCTGAATTGAATAATAGTTTTATCAAGTCTTTGGGCTCCCGTACCAGGGATACTGGCCGATATACAGTAGAATGGTCAAAGTACATATTCTTCATAGTCTTCTAATGATGTTCTTTTTGGTGAAGGTTCTTCATCAACATAAGTTGTTGATTCATGTTGCCTCTTTTTTTGCCAACAATTTAGCGCAAAGTGACCAAATGTTTCACATTTAAGGCACTAGATATGTGAAATATCCTTCTTTTTCTTTGATTCTCGATCTGTAGTTGAACTTTGTCTTCTATCTGAGTTCCTTTTCTCGAACCTTCTTCCTTTTTCTCTCCTTGCATGAGTAGCAAGGGCTTGGTCCTCTTCATGTTGAGGTTTTTGAGATTTGTTTCTTGATTGTAACCTGGTTTCTTCTTGTACACAAACAGCCCAAAGCTTATCAAACTTGGTTGGTTTCTTCCATGCACATAGTCCCTGAATAAATGGTTCCCAGGAAGAAGGGAGACCATTAAGAGCTATTGTGACAAGTTCTCTATAGTCTACTCGATCATCAATGTATGCAAGTTGGTCTCTTAATTCAGAGACCTTTATAAGATAGGAGTTAACCGAGTCTAAATCATAAATACCAACTTCTCAAAGCTTATTTCTCAAGGCTACTTTTCTACTAGTTTTGTTGCTTTCAAACAATCTTACTGTTGCCGCCTTTCACACACCTGGGGGGAATGTGGCAGAAATATTCAAGCCACTCGGTGTGTCCTTAGGGGCAAGTCTCGAGTCAAGGCTTTCACCTTGTTTTTGACTCCTCCGTTTAGGCCAACTCCTAACGAAGCCAAGGGGGGTAGACCCTATTAATTGCTAAGGCTGTTAAGGCTTTATTATTTATGGTGATGATTGAGTTATTTAGGAGTTTTGATGAAAGGAAAAACTTAACACAAGATACTTGCAACGGAATTTACGTTCAACAAATTAAAGAACAAGGTATCATATATCAATGCACATGGAAACAAATGATTATACAAAAGAGAACCAGTGCCAAATAGAGTCCACAAATAAAGTGCTGTTGCTATGCTGAAAGGAAAATGTTGCAAGTGCTCTTGGTCCATTTTATGTTAATGTGAAAAAAAGAGTGAATTAGCTTACGGGGGAAGGGGACTCCCAATATACCCGAGGGTACAGGGAGTATGTCCAAAACCCTTAACCGATGCGGCTACCTGCAAGGAATAAGTAGGCTGGTTGGAGTCTCTGAGACGGTGTTCAACACTACACTGCAAGGGTGTAGCCTAATTGTGTCTCGAGGTCACTGACCAGTTGTTCCTGCTTCCTTTGGGTAATTTGCCACCGCAATTGCTTAATTCGAGGCGTTGGATTTTCACCTGGGGAGGTTTATTGAAATGTGAGAACTAATTATTCTAGTCACCCATGTTGCTTTTGATGCAACCCACTGATCGGACGAACCACAGCTAGTGGAGAGCATACGCAATGGATTCTCGGTAATTTTGAAGGATTTTAACTTTGTAGTGTGTTTGGTTGTTTATTAAAATCCCCAAGAATCTCTTTTAGGCTAAATCCCTAGTCGCGAGAGCAAGGGGTGTAAATTACTAAACAAAATAAAACAAAAGCAGTACAAACACAAGGCTTTTCTAATTAATCCTACCACGCATCTCTTTCCCCTTTCGGGTAACTCGGGAAGTCGTGGGGTTAGTATTTGTATTACTTCGCAACAAAAATGAAACTGGAAATGACAAAGTATATAGAACTGTAAAGCAAAACTACACTAACAAAAACAAAACCTTGAAAAAAGTGCATCGACGCAAATCCCCCCAAGGGGATGGGGAGTGGGCTCCCTTTTGAAGGAGCCTACTCCAAAATTTTTATAATGGTATTTACAATGCTTGAGGTGGATGCCAATGGTCTTTACAGATCTGGATCTAAAGGCTTACAGGTTTTATGAGTAAGGCAAGATCAAGAGTGGTGCTCCGGGAGGTCTTTGAATAACTTAGATCTTTGATTTTTCGGCAGCACTTCTCCTTGTCCTAGCAATAAAAGTGAAAAACCAGCTACCTTTAATGCACCAAATGTGCCAACTAAAGCGTTAAGAACATAAAAATATGAAGTACTGAAAGATTGAAAATATGCACAAGTACTTAATAAAAACTAGATCTACTTTTAAAATATTACTTTATGTTTCTAGATCTAGATACATATTTAAATAGATCAACCTTTAGATATTGCTTGAAAGAGAAACTAAACTACTTAAGCATGTGAGTAACTGTATCTAAGAAAGATTTAATTTTTCTTTAAAAAATGAAGGAAAGAAAGATAGAAAGAGTGCTGGAAGCTTGGGAATGTTGGGCCATGGAGTCTGCTTTGGTGGAACACCGAGGGACTATGTCCTCAAAAAGATCTTGAAGATAAGGAAGATTCAAACTAGCTCAACCCCTTCTACAAGTGAGATCACCTGCAACTTAGAAGTCCTTGCACAAACAGATGGTTAAAACATAGGTGTTGCTGGAAAAAGACAATTAGAAAGCATGCAATTAAACTTAAAATACACGCAACTCCAAGAGATCTGAAACAAGCGAACAGCAAGAGCATAAATCAAACTAGAATAAACTCTTACCCCACTGGGAGGGAGCTCCCCTTCAAGGCCCACAATTAACCAACAAAAAGCAAAGACCAATAATACAGATTATACCTCATAAGCACTTGACAATCACCATCCACACATGAAAAGCATTACACCATAGATATTTTCTCCAAATCCTTTTTTATTCCAAATGGTAAACAATACAATACAAGCAATAACATTCCTTCGGTCCTTTGACCATGCAAAATGAGGAAAGGAGCCCTCCCTGCTTAAATAGCAAAAATGAGACCTAGAGGGTGCTACCAATACTGAAGAGAGAGTCCAGTTAAACTGAGCTTGAAGTGAAGAGGAAGTGAAGAGGTGATTGACACCTCTCTCACTTAACTCACCGCTAACTCTCCAAACTAGTGTTTTAAAAACCAGCCGAGTCCGAGTCCGAGTCCGAGTCCGAGTTGGCCGAGTTGGCCCTCGGCGGAGTTGACTCGGCCTGCAACTCGGCTTGGGTGGCCGATTTTATACTTAGTCGGTCGAGTTGTGTCCGAGTCGGTCGAGTTAGGGTCCGAGTTGGCCGAGTCGGCCGAGTTGACCGAGTTGTAACCCGAGTCAGCCGAGTCAGCTGTGGCAGACACCCACAAGAATTCAAACTCCAAAATAACATGTTCATTTTTTATTTTAAAGATTTTTCTTATTCTAACCATAACCTGAGGCCATAAGATGCCCCCCTGCCGCTCTATTTGCCATAAGATGTTTGTGAGCATTTGGCATTATTGTTGTTTGGATTCATGGATGCTTTGAGGAGCGTCCAACAGTGAAGAACAATCAACATGATTGGATGTGTTGGACTGTTGGAGACCAGTTTTCTGTTACCTAGATGTATGTTAGCTTCCAGCTAGCCATTGTTTCTTTTTTTCTCATTAAATTGACAAATATCAGTCCTGTTTTCTATTGTTTACTGCCAAAATAATAAGATTTTTTTCTTTTTTCTTTGCATGTTTAGATTTTCTTTGCATTTAGATTCTAGATTGGCCCCAAAAGGAAAAGATCATGCATGGATCCATGCCGATGTCATTGAAGGGAAAATGTATTGCAAGTGTTGCAAGACATGGATTAAAGGAGGGGGCATTAATAGATTTAAACAATAGTTGGTTATTGTTAGAGGAAATACTGCCCCATGGGAAGCTGATTTAGAGTTTATTGGAGAGATTAGGTTGGAGTTGCAACAACAGTTTGATGAATTTGAAGAGGAGAAGGTTTAACAAAAAGAGATGTATGATCATTGACATATGATGTAGTGGCATCATAACATGTTGTTTTTTGGAGTCTACAAGCCATTTAGGCCTCATTGAGTATGTTTTTTGTTCTAGATATGTTTTGCACAGTACACTCGATGCCATTTTGATATATTCACACTTATATGGTATATACATGAGTAGACGTTAGATATTTTGTCTCTAATGCTTTGCAAGCATGGATTAAAATCTTTAAAATATTGTTTTACTTTAAAATTTAATATTTTATGTATTTTTTGAGTAATCCGAGTTATTAAATTCAAATCGGCCGAGTCATTACCAATTCCGAGTCTGAGTCCGAGTTAACCCTTGACCGATTCCGAGTCCGAGTCCGAGTTAACCCTTGACCGATTCCGAGTCCGAGTCCGAGTTTTAAAACATTGCTCCAAACCACTCATCAAGTGCCAACAAACACCAACCACTCACCAATATTTGCATTGGCGTTTCCTTCTCCCCTCACGCGTGAGCTTCACGAGGTTCGTTTGAGTGGGTTATGTCATCGCAATTTATGTTCGCTAGCCACGCTTCATTAAACCAAAGTTCCATAATTTAGAACCATGAATAAGTGAGCGAGGGGTCCACTATCCACTTCACTCCTCCAATCCTCAGGCGAGCTTTAAACTATCGAGAGGAGGCTGATGTTACCCATAAACGTGAGCTTCCAAACTAGATTTGATATCACTTAAAAACTTAAACCAATGTTTAATTTTTTATTTCAATATGAGGAGGGATCCACTATCCACCTCACGCTAGCCTCCACTTTGACGTCATACTCTCTCATGCGATTTTCCACACTTATCCAAAGTTTAAAACAAAGTTTTTAACATAAAATGAAGTTGAGAAGGAACGTGAGGCTTAGGGGGACCCATGCCATGTTTCCCCACACAAATATTTTTTTAATTTGACTTTGATTTTTTCACTTTCCAAAGTTTGACCATGGTGCCAAATTGATGCAATTTAGCATTAAAATGCCATTATGACGCATTTTTAGTTGAATAATGCTCCACGGGGTGTTTCGGCTGCCCAACTGATGTGGAAAGTAGTCCTTGGGGTAAAGTGGACGCTCTGAGTGTGAAAATGAGTGTCCCCACATAAGAAACGAACTTCCTATCTGACTTTTATTACATTTTGAAAATTTTTAATTAAACCATTAAAAAATGACTTAAAAACCGATTTTTTTTCTCGGGAATTGACGAAACTCTAGGGGGACCTAGTACATGTCCACACGACTCAATTTCAATGCCTAGCATGTTGAAAAACATTGACACGAAGGCTCTAATGACCTCCTAAGGTCGAAACACCACGACGAATACCCCAACTTTGGAGATGTGAGTGAAAACTCAGAAATGATTAGTCGTTTGTTCAACAACCAATAATAACCGAGGGAAAAAACACCGTGGTCTAGTCGGCTTGATGCTTAAGTCTGGGAAGCCAAGCCTTTTATAAAAAATTAAATGCTAGGACATTTTTTACAATTTCTCCAAGGGCGTATGAACATGTGTTACAAAAAATTTCGAACAGACTCTTAGAAAACGCCTGGTGGACTTCTGAACTCTGGTCATGAACAAGTGTACTTGTTCTACTTCGCGGGCTCGCATGAAAAAACCACCAAGTACAACTTAGGTGGTAACACTTACCACTACCAGGTGATCAAACATCTTCTTGACTGACCCTAACGAGCAATCTGTAGAATTAAGTGATCTTTTACTGAATCCATTAATATTCTTTTGGCTTTCCTTTCATCCTTCTTATACTTGGCCTTGTCTACTTCAACTACAGATTGTATAGAGTCATTGGTGAGGTGATCTTCTATCTCATTCTTTTCCATGATGTAGAGTAATCTGGCCTTCATGGAATTGAAGTTTATGGCCCCTTCTAATCTATCCTTAACTCTGAAGTTCATTTTGATAAAAGTGAGAACCTCGAATAGAGTATGACTTACCAATAAGAGTGCTTCAACTATATGTTTGTTCCAAAGCTTTTCTAGAAAACTGTTTTTGGTGGACCTAGGGTTTGACAGAAAATCCTAATTTTTCAACCTTGGCGACTTGCAAATCTGATTCGATAGAAGAATACACCTCCTCAAGGAGAGTTGAGTAGTATACTTCTTTTCCAAATCTGTGGACGAAACTGCAAAAAACTTGATGCCTTAGTTTTACCTCGGCAGTAGACGAGGCCAAAAATGAAAATCCTCGGATTTGAATTCAGCATCCCCAGAAAGATGCGCCCTCCTAGGGAGAGTTGGAAAATGTAAGGGTTGAACTCAATTGGTGGACAGAAAGTCCCAAAATGTAGAGCCCTATTTCTTGACCCCAATAGTTTTAAGTAAAAACTGAAAAACCAAAAAATTGAAATCTTCCTCTACAGAAAGATCCGCCCTTGTATGGTGATTTCAATGATTCAAAATTCGAGCTTGATCTGTGGATGGAAAGACATAAAATGTGGAGCCCTAGTTTCCAACTCTCGTTAGTAACAATTGCACAATGACATCTTTCAATGTGGCTCTTATACCATGTTAATATTTTAATGGTTATACAAGAACTTTAAACATTTAGCCTCATAATATCATAACCATATGCAATAGGATCATTAAAAGAAAGACAAGCACAACAACACAAAAGAACACAAAGATTTATCTTGGGAAACCCTCTTGGGGGAGAAAACCCAACAAAACTTCCTCAATATAGAATTCAACCAAGTACAGTGAACAACCCCAAGAATAAGACTAGCAACTTCTTCTCTCCAGCGAACCTCCTCACTCTCTCTGTTGCACACTTAGTTGTGTGAGAGATGTGTCTAAATGAGGGAAGCGCCTCACCTATTTATACTCATCAAGTGAGTCACCTAATTACCTAACTAGGTCAACCTAGTTCTCTAATTAGGGCCGACCTACCTAGGAAGACTCAAATATTATTTATAAAATACTTTTGTGGGTATTATTGACCCGACTTACAACAAAGGTTTTACATCAAGACTTTTACATGACCAATTACATCAATGACATCTTGAAGGAGGAATAGTAATAATATAATAAAAGTACAATATAATATCTTCTGAAGTTACATTTCTTTAACACTCAGACCAACAAATTATTGGAGAATTGATGAATTTGAATGAAACATGTTTATATATCTCTCTACATGACTAGTTTTGAAGAGGGGCTTGTTGGTTATCTTGTGTGAAACCCCCTCCCTTTTGCAAAAGACGAGTTGGGTGCATGTGTGGACTTCTTTTGTATCAACTCTATTGGAGTGCTTGTCTTGAGGCTTATCCTAGTTTGTCTTGTGGACACACCTTAATGGAGTGCTCCCTTTTTGGAGATTAGGGGAGTTTGTATGTGGACATGGGTGAAGCAAACCCTCTTTGAAAGTCAAAGTCAATTGCCAAAGTGGACACATCCTTATTGGGAAAGTTACCTATGGAGACTTGTATGGGTTATTTTATGGTCATATGTGGAGCGCCCCCTTTTTTTCCGAAGGCTTGATGTAGTTGTCTAATGGATGTCACTTCATGGAGTGACTCTCATTGTATCTTGAAGTTTTTCTAAGGGCTTGTGGTCTAAGTTGCACGAAACGGGGAAACGCTGGAAACACAACCCCCCCAAATTTTGGAAATGGGGAAACACGATATATGAGCAAGGACAAAATTATTATAAAACATAAACCATAAATTATTAATTACATTTAGCTGCAAGCAACATTGCCAATGATAAATGCTACATATAAAATTTAAATTATACATGTAACATTACATCTCATGGACCCAAGTCTATATCATTTCATTCATGCAAGTAGTAATATCCAAAAACAACCTTTGTAAATGAAGCTATATAGTATATATCTAAAATTAGCCTTTACATATGAGGTGCTACAAGTACAATGTATCAAACTATGAACAATGAACATACTAACATAGAAATAATAGTAAAACATGAGCTCAGACTAATTGTCATCCTCATCTTCATAGTCTTCCTTACAAATAGAACAAGAAGCATGCTCAACAACAAAATGTAAAGTGGAAGAAGTATTTCCAATTCCACTTCTAGGTTCCTCAATACTTAGTGTATCAAGAGAGAGGCCCAAGTCAGTAAATTTTGGCTCGACATCCCAATTTGCACAAGGCCCACTACTATATTTTGGGCCTTGAGTGCTCAAGTCACTTGTGTGAGGAGAGAATGAAGTGATGTTCTCCTTTATAACTTTCTTCAATCTAATAAGAAACATCTAGAATTAAATTCTATTTTAAAATTTTATGTATTAACCGTTAATTACTAAAATTCGTGGGCAGAGAGAGACTTTACTGGCCAGTTTTTTAAGTGACATTTTTTTATTTGATGGGAAACGCCTTGTACATGAGAGGAAACATGATGGAAACGCGTTTCCGTCCGTCCATACGAATGAGTTTCTCGTACAGGAAACACATTTCGTACAGATGGAAACGAGTTTCCGTGAAGTACCATACATGTTTCCGAGTTTTCACGAGTTTCCGAGGGTGAAACGGGTGCCAAACCCGAGTTTCCTGCAACTTAGCTTGTGGTCTTCCAAGTGGACAGGGTCAATTTTCCTTGTGGGCATCTTTATGGCTCACAACCACCTTTTGGATCTTGTTTTGAAAAACAAGTCACCTTGAGGGAAGCCTTTGGAGGCTAGTAGGTGGACATCTTGGTTGCTTGGAGAATTTGGTTTGTTGAAGACCCCACTTGGAAAGGGGTTTTGATGTGGTCTTGTGGACATTTCTTGGAGCACATCTCTTGTTGGGGTCCTTTGGAGGCCATGTTGCATCATCACCAACCACTTGTTCTTTGCTTGTTGGAGACATTCCCCTCATTAGACTTCTTTCTACTGGGTTCCTACTTTTATCCAAAGTTAAATGACCCTAGCTCCAACATCTCTTTGACGGGGGTTCACCCCACCCATTTTTCATTCCCACCACCTAACTGTCCTCAAGTAAGAAAGTCAGAGGTAAAAGCAAGGAAGCAACAAGATCAAAGATAGAAGGCGCCAGGTAGAGATAAGTTGAAGCAAGCCATCACGGTTTTTTATCCAAGCGGGGGTTTATTCTTTCGGCTTGTTTCTGCAACAATTGAGCCAGTAACTCTCATCAAAGCAAGTAATGAAAGTAGTAATAAAATGATGATTTTTTTATATACGTAATTATCCACTGTGCATAGTCAACTTATAGCTTGCTTAGTTAACCTCCTCCTTTCAAAATCATATAAAGAAATCTAGCAAGTCCGCAATGAAATAAAGAGATTGCACGGTGAATCTACGTATATGAACCATGTATTTATCTCTCGGGTATGTCTGTATCAATGTTGCACGTCTCGGACTTGGCAAAGACTCGGCTGGCATGTGACTCGTCGACTCGAGAAAGACTTGGGAGAGACTTGGCAAGACTCGGAAAATAAAAAAAAACTTAATAGCATTTCCAATCCATATATTTAAAATATATTCACTAATCATATATAATATCTATATAATACATATATAATAAATATTATTAGATATAAAATCCAAAAATAACATTTATAGATATCAAATAAAATTTGAAAAATGTAAAATTTACTTAAATTTTAAATTAATTATAAGTTCATAACATTATATTTTATAAATGATATTATCTTTATGTAAACAATATATATAATAAAACTTGAGAAATATAATATATAATATATACCTAATAAAAATAAAAAAAAGTTTAAAGTTTAAAATATAATATATAATATATAATATATTAACTAATAAAAATAAAAAAAAATTAAGTTTTTAAACTTTAAACTTTATAAGTTATAACTAATATTATCTTTACTTAAACAATAATACAAAAATAAACGTAAGTACCATTGTCAAAGTGAAATTTATATATGAATACAGTCTGCACAGGGAAGTAATTCGCGCGGCCTGGCCACAGTACAGTCGATTGGCAAAATAATACATGGGAGGCAAAAGAATACATGCAACCTAGGGTTAAGAAACACAAAATTTATAGTTAGCAGGCCCAATCGTGTGACTTAGCCGTGGGTCCAATCCTAACTATCGGCAGGTTGGGTCAAAACGTAACTTAGAGGGATGTGCTGCATCAGCTTTCATCGTCCATCGTCCAAACCTGGCATCAATTGTCTTTCTTTCTGATTGTCTCCCTACCGCCCATATGTTGTTACCCGTGAGAGCCGGATCATCAATCTCCCTTTATTTGTTTAAGTTTCCCCGAGGTCTTTTTCCTTGGCGAGTCCTGCCGATTCTGAATGAGTATATGGCGAGTCTCAGTGAGTCTGGGTGAGTTTGACGAGTGCATCGAGTTGGACGAGTTTTTCAACGAGTATTGTGCTGGTACTCGTCGTGGGTGCTGACTCGGGCAGACTCGTGAGTCTCCAACGAGTCATGCTTCACTGGCCTGTATGGCTTTGACTGTTTGACTATGATTGGAGAAAGTACCTGCTTGCTTTTGCTATCAAGGGCCCGATATATCTTATGATTGTACAAGTGGCTTTGGTCACCACTCTCGATGCTCTACAATCCAGTATGGGGGAGATGTTGTCACGTAAGGTAATGTAATGTTGTGTTATCACCTAAGTTGCACTTAGGGGATTTCCAGTGAGCCGCCAGGGCTTAAAACAAATTAGTTGTTCTTACTCTGTGCTCAGAAGTTCGTGGTCACTTCAGGACCAAGTGTGGTCCCATCTTTTTTAGTAAATGCATGTTCATACCCCTTGGGGACGTTGTAATAAATGTTCTAACACGACAATTTTTTTGTAAAGGACTTGGATTCCTAGGACTTGGCCATCAATCTGATCATTCCAAAGTGTTTTTTCCCTTGTCAATTATGCAATGCTGAATAAGCGATGTATAATTTTCAAGTTTTTCATCGCTCCTCCAAAGCTGGAATTCTCGTCTTGGTGGTTAAACCCTGGGAGGCTATTAAAGTTCATGTGTTGACGTATTTAAGCGTGTTAGACATGGTTTTGAGTCATTATGGACATGTATTAGGTCCTCTTTAGTTTTTTTTTAAATTTTCGAAATTTTTTTTTTTTTTCATTTTTAGGCCATTTTTTAATGGTTTGAATGGAAAAATTCAAAATGTATTAAAAGTGTGATCCGACGTCCGTTTTTGGTATGGATGGGCTCGTTTTCAAGCTCAGACCACCTCTTCTACGTCGGGACCCACTTTTCCCATGCTCCGGGTGACTAAATTGTCTTGTATGGCATTATTTCTCTATCGGTGTGATGAAGTGGCAACAAATGCTAAATTACGACAAATTGCACTAAAGTCAAAAAGTAAAAAAGTAAAAAATAATGACTTGGAAAGGGGTGGTGAGTTGTCTCATGTAGTAGGCGATTCACATTTAGGATAAAAGGGTCACTTTGGAATATGATTTTATTGGTAATGAATCAAAATAGTGAAGGATGGCGTCACCCTTCATGAACTCGCGACTTGGTTGAGTTGGCGATTAAAGGAATGGTTGGAGTATGAGAGGTGGCGCATCCCATTGGATGCACATCCAATCAAATATTTTCATGCTAATCAAATCAAGACTCAACCCAATCAAATCCACGAGCTAAGGTTCATGTATTGTTCACTCCATTGATAAAGGATTGCGCCTCCTCTTCTTTCTCACGTGTGCATATGTGGATGCAAGCATGTGGTTTGGTGAGATCTTGGTGAGGGCGCATCTCTCCATTGGAGAGGTGGCGCTCCCTCCTTACATTCACAACAAACAAGCTCCCTTAATTTTCTCTTGGAGCTCAGGTTAACTCAAGTATACTTCAGTTGTTTGGTGCACCCCCTAGATGCTTGTAAAATCTATAAAAGCGAGGATTTCTTCCTCAATTAGACGAAAGCAAGGAACCTTTGCTCATGTTATATTGTCCATTGTTATATGTTAATAAAATCAAAGGCTTTGGATGCTGATGATATTATGGCAAGTTGTGCATGTGATATTTTGTGTATGAGGTAATATTATTCATTTATTTTGCTTTGCATAGATCAATCTGGCTTAAAGGGCTCTTTGTAGCACATAGGATAGGCATTTGAGGATTTCAATTTACCTATTTACTTCCTTGCTATTAGAGATCTACGAGTTCATGCTTTATTCAACTATATTTCATGATCTTTTGGTTTTCTATCTGTGGGGTGTACCAGATCTAATGTGTTTTGTGCAAGCTTAATTGGTGTTTGGTTGCCTTTCCCAAGCTAAAGGTCGAGCTAAGTTGCATCGTCCTTTGCTTTGGATTGTTGGTTAAATGAAAGCATAGTATTCTTTGTTATCTACAGTCAAATCTCCAAGCTTTCTAAAAAGATTCAAGGCTTGAGCATCTGTTTCCCTTCTTTCTACAAAAATTACAGTATTTTCCTCCCGGTTACTTTTTATTGCAAGTTAAATCAGATTTAACAAGTTTATCTTTCAATTTTGCTTGCATTAGTTTAGATCTTAAATCTTCGAGTTTCATCTTTTGGCTTAGATCTAAATTTAAATTGCTTTAGTACTTAGAAGTTTCAATGGTTTCCATTATCTGCAAGTACTAAAGTAGTGTAAAATTTTAGTGTAAATATTGGACTAATCCACTAATCTTCCATTTTTAGTTTGCTGGTTTTTATGTTTATTTTGCAGGAAGGAGGACGATTAGAAGGCCCTTTGAAGGCTTGAACCATTCGAAAAGACTCTTCCAACCCCCTATCCTTTTTTCCCCTTTTCGTCATTCCCCTTCTCTCAGAAACTTGTAAACTTTTTGCTCCTATTTTCAAAGGACAAGGCTTTCCCAAAAGAAACGATTGTAATAAAAGTTAATAATGAACAAGTGGGATTATGACTCCCACACCCCTCTTCCCCCATTTGGGGGAAGCCCGTATTTGTACTTGAAATGGCGTGATTGTTTTTTGTAGGTTAGCTTTAGTCATTTTAGATTAATCGTTGTTTCTTTCAAGTTTATAATTTCTTTTAAAGTAATCATGTACTTACCTAGCCTCGCTTTCCCGAATGCAACATCCAGGCTGGAAAGAGATTATTGGCTGTAGTAATTAGAAAACTCATCTTTTAGCATGTTTACTTTATGTTTAAAATTAAAACTCTTTAACTTGCAACAAGAGCAGACCATCCATCCTTGAAGGGATGTATAATTGTTATTTTCTTTCATTAATCGGAAGAAACATTTGCCTCTACTGTGTATGATCTACCCCTCGCAGCTTAGTCTGAGACTTGGGGATACCAAAAGCGGTATTGAGCATTCATTAATTTCTCACATCTAATTAATCAACTCATATTAATAAAATCTACAACCCTTATAACATTATGAAAATCCAGTGTAATGAACCTGAGAAATAGTGGGCAAATTCTTCAGGGAAAGCGGGAACAAATAGAAAGCGACCGTGGGGTCTTATTAGGCTACATCCTTGTTGGTGTAGTGTTGAACACCCCCCCACAACTCTTCTCAGGATCCGGACATATTTTCAGTACTTCACAGTATATCGAGAATCCCCTTTCCCATAACTTAATTCATCCTCAATAACTAAAACTGACCAAGAACAAATTGCAAAACATTTTCTATTTCTTCAGCAATAGCTATTCAACTCCATTTGGCACTGGTTCATTTACAAATCTTATTTGCTTTAAGTCATTTCATATCGTGAATGCTATATTATCTTATGTTGATTGAATTAAGCTTTATTTTTACAATTTATCTTGTTCCAATAATTTCATCCAATAAACTCCTAATAAACTATCTAATCAAAAGAGCCTTAGTAACTCTTTTTAGGGACTACCCCCCTTGGCTCTGTTAAGAGTGGCCTAAACGGAGGAGTCAAGATCAGGTGACAGCACCTGACTTGAGACTTGGCCCCAAGGACACACCAAGCAACTTGAAGATTTCTTTTGCGTTCCTCCCCAGGTGTGTGTAAGGCGGCAACATGTTGCATTACCAAAAAAAGAGTAACCAATCCAAATCCATTTAAACTTTGGATCTACCATGCATCGAGAGGGATCAGATCCATATAGGTGCAAACCTTTTTTATCGCCTATCTCTTGTTGGATAGGTTTAAAATTGTTATTTTAACTATTTAATATTGTTTTACTTTAGATAGATACTTTAAGTTTTTAACATATTTTTACTCTAAATAGATACTTTAACTTTTTAAAATTGTTTTACTTTTTACTTTTTCTACATTGTTTTACTTTTTAGCTTTTTTACATTATTTTACTTTAAAACTTTTTTACGTTGTTTTATTTATTACTTTTTCCTATTTTTTAATAGTTATTATTAAATTTTTAATTAAAAGTTATGTTGGCTCAATTATTACTATGTTGGAGGATTACATTACATAGTATGTAATTTGACATCTCCCCCATACTGGGCTGTAGAAGCACCTCTTGGTGCAGTTAAAAAAATTCATGTTGTCATAAAATAAAAAATTATGAAAAGTAAAAACAAAATCCATGTCGGCTTATAAAATAAAAATTAAAACTTAAACCTGTATCTATCAAGCAAGAGAGGGATCAAATTTCTTGAGTCTAACATTAAAAAAAAATTACAGCTCAAGAAATTGGATCCCTCTTGGTGCTTGATAGATCTGGGTTTAAGATGTATCTATGCTGGTTTGTTGATTTGACTAGAAGTTAGTTGCTAAGTGGGGATTTTGTTGTATTTTACCCCACCCTAGGCTAGATCTTAGGAACCAATGAATATTTTATTGTAAAAGAAGTTTTAGCCTCTCCAATAAATAAAGAGCTACTTCATTTCATTTCATAGTTGAATTTTTGGATCTCTCTCTTTTGGATCTTGATTGACATATCTTTGTTTGGAGGAAACTTGTCCAAGGGTTTCTCTCTTGTGAATGTGTGGCATTTATCTTGCTATTGTGCTTATCTATTGGAAATCATATTGCTAGCATTGTCCATGTTCTCTTGAGCCATTGGAAGGGCACGATTGTCACATTGGATTGGATCTTGTATAAGGTTTTATGTTGGATTTGATTGAAGTTCTTGCAGAGGGAGATTTTTCTTTGTACTAATTGTAATCAAAATTTTGCAATCTAAACCCTTCTACTGTAGGGTTTCACTCAAGGAAGGAAGTGACGGAGGGATTTGTCCATCCCCTTGTGATCACAAATTGAAACTCATGATACTTCTATAAAGGGTTGGAGGCCTAGAACACTTACGCTTTGTAGGTGATCTTTGAAGCAAGGTCCTTTAAGGTAGTGGCCTATTGACTCCATTTGGATTGGGTTGGATTGGCATTGTTTGTTTGAAGTGGGTTCCCTTATCCTCCCATCAACCATTGTATATTTTTATTTTGCAAACCTTTGATAGGGCAACCTTTTGGAATCACCTTGCTCCTCATTGCCTTTGCCCTAGTAAAACCCTAACCATAGTGGACACTCCCCCTTGAGTTGGTGAAGAGACAATTTAAAGCGAGAAGGGGAATGGTGTGGTGACATGAGCCTTTCCTCTTTGGTTCCTCTGGGCTAGTGTGCATCTTTGGGACTTTAATCACACATGCTAGTTTGGGAGGTAATTGGTATTTTGGCTACCAAAAGACACCCAAACTCTTTGTGCCAATTCATTAGCGGTGTAGGATGTCAGGAAGCCTAGAAGTGTTTGCTCAAAAAATGTGTTACCTCTAGAACCTTGTATGGTTAGAAGGTCTAGAACAACCTAAACTTCTAAACCATATTGACTATCCCAACCCCCTTGCCAAATTTTGACAACTTGTTTGGATAAAAGTATCTTGAAAGCCTAGGAATCTATCAAGCATAAGGTGGTTTAAGAAAATGGCTTGCTTCGGTTTGGCTGTGCTTCAATGACCATTGCTTGTGGTGGTCCTCAATAGTCCTCAAGGGAGGAATTTGGTTGAGGATCCATGTTTCTTAGCCAAGAGATTGTTTGTAAAAGGCATTTGAGCTCTTAAAGACCTTTATGATGAGCAAGCTAGAGATTGAAAGAGTTGGATCCCTTAAAGATATGATTCTAGGGCAATTTTACATATTAGATTGTTCTATGAAAATCTTGGTGTTGATCCTTGATACCCTCTTTCTTAAAATAGGTCTTCTAGGCGCATGGAATTGGTTGAAAGATTGGAGATGAAATCATAGAAAGGGATTTACGAAGTACAAGTTAATTGGTGGTACAAATAGTTGTTGAAAAGGTCTAGGTTTGAAGTAAAACTCAATGAAGTTTGGAGAACTAAATTGAAGGAGAAAGCATGGCTATATAGTTTGAAGTCCATTTACAAGTGGCACCGTGAGTCTCGAAAAACATGTTTTGTCTTGTCATAAATACAGTCTTCCCCATAGGGCAACACTTGAAATACTTGGGAATTTTGCAACCCAAGTGCCCGGTGTGGCAAGATTGAAACTCCAAAACACTTTTTCCAGTTGTTGAAATATGCTCAATCAATTTGGGATTGGGCATTCAAGTTATGCCATTTCTTGCTTTTGTCCCATCTTACCCTCCATTCTCTGCTCTTGTCCAATATTACTACAAGGTCACCTTTTTGGGGATTCTCTCCCTTCTGCTATTGATTTCACCTAACATGGCATTGGATTATAATTGATATTTTGCAGTGTTCCACGGGGACACGTCTCCTAGGTTCGGGGGCTTGCCCCCTGTGTTTCCCACGCTCCGAGGGCTGGGAGGATCCAAGGGAAACGTTTCCCAGCGCCCCTCTTTCTGAGAAACACGGGGAAGCGCAGGCCTAGGAGGTTCCTGGATTGGGGGGCTCCCACACGCCCCCTCCTAAAAATGGGGGGCTCCCACACGGCCCTACCCCCTCGAATTTTAAATTTTTTTTACTTAAAAACAAAAATGGTTCATCTTAAATTTTAGGCCTTTACACTAAATGGTCATTATAAATCGAAATAGAAACAAACATCAATATGATATGCTTGGCTATAACGATTACATTTACATTACACTAAACTCTCTGGGAACTTAAGGATGATAGTATGCAAATGGTGATGGGATGAGGAATTGATATGTTTATATGTTGGGGTTCGTATTTTTATTTTTTTATATATATATTTTATAATTTTAGAGATCGACCCCCCTATGTTAGGGACCCCTCTGCCCTCTGTCTCCCAAAATACCCCAGAATTTTGGGGTGTCTCTACACGTCCCCAGTGTGCATTTCCCCGCTCCCATGCTCCCGTGTTCTGGAAACTTGGTGGAACACTGATATTTTGTATCATTTTTGGAAAACAAGAAATGAATGTCTTTTCACCAACAAACAACTTAACACAAAGTTTTATTGGCAGGAAGGGTCTTTAATATGTGCCTGAAGATTTTTAATGACAAAAATAATTAAATTTTCACTTTAACATTTTGTCAAACACTTAGCACTGCTGAGATTTCAAATTTATATATGCTTCACAAATTCCAAGATGCAACAAATTGAAATACTTTGCCAAGCAAATCAATTGAAGACATTTATCAAATTCACACAGTGATTTTTAGGTCCAATGACCAGGGAAAAACCCAAAGAGATGATTTTGTTAAGAAGAGCAATCTGAAATTTCACTTACAGAATTTATCTTTTCCCTCAGTGTCAAACTAGCAAAACAAGACAGCTTATCTCAGACAATCTACTGCCTTGATTTCTGTGCTCACAAACAACTGTATGGCCTTGCCTCACATGTGCCAAACTGCTTCTGTAAGGCCCTGCTCTGCCTGCAATTAATGCTGCTTTGATTTCTGTGCCCACACATGCCAGAATGAAGGCTGCTGTATGGTCCTATCAGACTGAAAATAATGCTGCCAGCTTTCCTCGATTTCTGAGCCCACACTTGCTAAAGCGGTGCTGCTGTACGGTACTGTTGGTCTGCCTTGGGAAATGTGCAGAATAGCTTGGCTGCCTTGGAAATTGTGCCATCGATGTCTGCTAGGTTTCTTAGAAACTGTGCTATGTCTCTCACTCGGAAAAAGCTCTTCTTCAATCTGATCTCTCTTTCAAACTTGGTGTCTTTCTCTTTTTCCCTAGACTCTTATATTATGGAAAACCCTAACCACCTTTAACTAACTCATCCAATGGATGAAATTAATATAATCTGAAGGAACAGATTAAATGCAAAATAAAACACTTTTTTATTTATTAAAAGTGCAATTAATGCACTTTTGCGTTTTACACACAGTCATAATATAAAAAACACTTTATTTACATAACTCAACTTTACACAAATAAAAGACTAGGGACAACAACTTAGTCCCCCCCATGACAAACACACCAAAAATCACAAGGAAGACCTCCAGAATTATAATTTTTGACAGTGCCCATATGCTCTTGACAAGAGCATATGACAAACACACCAAAAATCACAAGGAAGACCTCCAGAATTATAATTTTTGACAGTGCCCATATGCTCTTGTAGGTCTAGGTGTAGACTTGGAAAGTGGAGACAAAAGTAGTTCAGTTACGAGAGTTAATGGATTATTGGCAATTGCACTAACATGCTTTGCACCATGAGCAAGGGGTTGTGTGAGAGGTACTTTCATGTGCACTATGCTCATTCTTAGGTCTTTAATACTCATAAACATCGACATAGGGTGGGTTGGCTGTAAGGGAGCAACTATAGAGGAGAAGATGGATTCCAACAAGAAACTTGGAGGTTCAATGTTTGACAAGCTTGCTATTGTTCCTCTAGCCATATATGAACCAAAGCTTTTAGAGGAACCCAAGTAAGGAGTGACACATGGTAGCCCATCGTTGTTAACCCTGAGCCCACAATTGAGGATGGGGGTTTCCTTCTGAGGACAAAGGTCCTCCTAAGATGGGTTTAATTCCTACAACGTCTTGATTCATTTGCTTGCTTTGGCCAGTTGGCCTGATGTTTATGTATTTCCGCTTTCTGTCTTGGGCATTGTGGTACTTTATGACATTTTAATTTTAATGGACTTGCTTTTATTTGGCTAGGGTTTATGTGTTTTGGGGATAGCTTGTGGTTGCTTTTATGCAGCCCTTTCTTTGTAAAATGTACATTTTCTGCATCTTAATAGGAATGTGAAGCATTTTATAAACAAAAGGGAGAATTATTTGCTGGATGTAAAGGACTCTTTCAATGCAAAAGGCTTAGTGATCGTACTCTTTTTCTAGATCTTGTTGACATTGATTTGAATCATGGAAAATGAGTCTCTCAGACAAGATTGGGTATGCTTAGAGCCTTCTTAGCGTCTCTCTAACTTCATGTAAAGAATCAGCAAGTTTTACTCTTTACCTCAAAAGGCCTACAATAGGACATGTATACACTCTTTACAACCCTAAATTTTACTAGGATCTTTATGGCATCATAAGCATCTTACCCTGGATATGACTATGAATGGAAATGGATATGGTAGAAATATGCAAGGCCAAGGGATAATGTTGTTTGTTGCCGCCTAAAACACACTTCACCGCTAGCCTGCACGGGTGTGGCTCATTGGCGGTTCAGTTGTTATGAAGTTAATTGTTGTAGATTGGAGGTCACGAGTTCAAATCCCACTCGGATTTACCTGTGTCCCATGTCTTGCGGTGGGTGTGGGGTACCTAGGGGTATAGTGGTAATAGGAATGGATCCCTGGACCTCGTGTCACGCGAGTACTAGCCCAGCTCCAGTTGCCAATTCCCCTAGTTACAAAAAAAAACACACTTCACCGCAAAAAAGTCTCAACCGCTAGGCATGTTCTTGAGGGAAACTATGAGTTTAGAACCCACTGTCACCTCGATTCTTAAATCCTCCTTTTAGATCCAACTCCCAAAGGTCAAGGGGGGTAGTCCCTACTTACTAAGTTTTTGAAAGGTTTTAATTGGGAGTTAAAATTATTATTTATATGACAACCAATCATGCAATATGCAACAAATAAATTGATGACAATCAAACCAACTTGAAACTCAACTAAATAATGCTTTAAAGAATGAAACAATGAAAACAATGACTATACCAGTGCCTTATCTATTGGGCTTAAATGGTGTCAATATACCAATGCTTGCTTAATGAAAATAAATTATACAAGAGAGACAAAAGAATTGTAATAATTTCACTTCCAAACTTTAAAACATCCAAAAATGAAAATAACTTGCAGGAAAGAAAAGAACTTTAATGAAATGATTTGAAAGTAATTACAAAATGACAAGTGATTGAAATGTTTTGCAAGTGTTTCTGTAAATTTTAGGTTAATTTTAAGTCTCACTTTAGTTTAGGGGATTAATGTTTGAAACATGAAATGCACAACCTAGCTAATTTGTCTACCCCGAACACTTATCTTTTTCGATTTGAGAGAGATTGTTGAGTGCTCAATAAGAGAACACAAGGTTCCCTTCTAGCTCCGCAAGTCAATCCCAAAGATTGTTGGGCGCTCAACAGGAAGACACTAAGTGCCATGAGACTCCCAACAACCTCTACCCCTCTAGCTCTATTACCAACTAAGTTGCACTGAGTTGGACTTCTAAGTGAGCTGCCAAAGATGAACAATTATTTGTTCAAATCCCGAGTTCAAAAGTCCATGCAGGCCTTCCTAGTCCCTTTTTTATTTTTTTTAACATGTTCATACCCCATGGGGAATTGTAATAAAATGACTTAGCATGGTGACTTTATGTAAAAGGTTTGGTTTCCTAGGACTTGGTCATCAATACATTATTCTAGGGTGTTTTTTCCTTGTTAATTATCTATCGTTTTTAAACAATAGATAATTTTTGTATCTTTCACTCAAGCCTCCAAAGCTGGAATAATTGTCTTGGTGGTTAGGCCTTGGAAAGTTATTAAAACCTAGGTGTCAATGTATATTACCATGCTAATCATTATTTTGAGTCATTATGAACATGTACTAAGTCCCCCATATGTGTTTTTTAATTTCCGGATTTTTTTTTTTAACTTTTTTTATTTAACAGGCTTATTTTTAATATAAGTTCGATGTAAAAGTTCTCAAAGTCATAAAAGTGGGGCTGGGAGGTTGATTTTGTCATGGGGGTGCTCATTTTCTAACCCAAAGCACCCACTTAACCCCTGAACCTACTTTCCTCAGTTTTCGAGTAATTATTTATCTCCAAAATTAATTATTACTTGAAACACCCAAAAAAGACCAAAAAATTGGATAAAATGAAAAATTCGGCTACTTAAAAAATAAAAGAAACTTGCCGAAATCAGTTTCTGTGACTTGGAAAAGTAAAGTTGCAAGTACCTGAGTGTTTTTAGAATGTCAAAGACTGCCATTTCTAAGTGAGCCAAGCCTTGGAAGTTTCCTCATGAAGAGAGGGGCGCATAGGGTTGGAAAAGTTTCATCATAAGGAAAGAGTTTTGGGTTTTGGCAAGTGCCATTCCATCATTTGATGTTTCCAGTACCTATCTCTTGTTCCAACCTCACGCCAACCCACAACCACCTCATCTGAGCTTGACACATCCTTGAGTAAGTGCACCCCCTCTGGGTAATGGGTTCATCTATTTAAGCAAGCACTCAATTCATGTTTTGGCATCGAAGGTCGAATCTCTGCTTGTATGCTATTGTAATATTTTCATTATCTTTCTAAATAAAAGGATTTGGAGGTCAAGAACTATGTAGCATTTTCATGTGTGGATGAACATTGCTTTGTGCTTATACAGTGACGAACCATTTTCTTGCATTTTTGTGGTTGCGCTGGGCCTTTGAAGGGGAGTTAGCTCGTGATAGGGGAAGATTTAATAGCTTGTTTGCTTGAATATCTTTTGTTTCAGATCTCTTAGAAGTACACTATTATTTTGTTTAATAATCTTGTTTTCTAACTTTTTGCGGCAAGTACACCAAGTTTCTTAATCACTTTTCTGTGCAAGTCTTTGTCCAAGTTGTAGGCTATTTTGCTTCAAGAAGAGGTTGAGTTTGTTTACATCTTTCTTCTCTTCAAGACTTATAGAAAGACATAGTCCCTCTGTGTTCCACTGTGAAGACTCCATCGCCCAAGTTTCAACATCAAACTGTTTATTCTCTTCTTTCGTTTTACAAAAAAATATTTTCTTTCGGTTACTGGTTACTTTGATAAGTGTTAATCGAATTAGTGAAATAAGATAGATCATGAGCCAATCTGATTTTCATTTACATTTAAGTTAGATCTAATGTTTAAAGTCAAATTTTACAAATCTAGCTCCTAACAAGTACAATTTCCATACTTCATCTTTTATCTTTTAAAAAGTACTTGGATAATATGTCAAATTTTTATTGTTCCAATTAATTATCTAGCATATTTGATCGTTATTTTCTTGTTGTTTTGCAGCTATTAATGAATAGGTAGAGAGGCACTTTGGAAAGATTTTGAAGATTTAAGCCATTTGGGAGCCTTTCCTCTTGCTACTTGTTCTGTGGGCATTTTTAAAGCCTCAAATTTGTATTTTTTGTGTTTCCTATTCTATAAAGGAACACAAATCTTCGTTGTAATCATTATAATAAAAGAGAAGCAATCGAGCATCCAAGTGCCCGCACCTCATCCCCCCAGGGGAGATGCGCATCTTTCTTACTCTTTTTAGGTTAGTTAATTTTCTGTAAGTATTTATTTCATTACTTATAAAAATTAACAAATCTGATCGTGTTCTCGGAAACGAGAGTATTGATATTTAGATTTTTAAACAACTCCATTGTTATTAATTCTTTAAAATAAACCAAGGTTTGAATCCTCGTATGCTCTTGTGAACATTGCAGACCTTTGGCTGGAACAGTGGGACAACCAGAAAGGGATTGAAATGACTAATTTAATAGGATAATCCACATAAAACTAATCTCTAAGAACTCAGGAGGTCACGAAGAATGAATACCATAGAGTCAGGGGGCTATTCCAAGCAGGTTATGCCTCGCCTTGTTGGACACTTAGTAAAGTTGCTTCGACGCTTAGTTCAAGGAGGTTAGTTTTAGTGGGAAAAACCAAGAAGTAACACACTCCCTAACTCACTCATTTAATAATTGAAACTAACCAACTGAGACAACTGCAATATATTCTCGAGACATCACCAACAACCCCCTTACACGCAAGCACTCCATTAGCACTAGTCTATTTTGGATCATTTATTTATTTTTGATATTTAATTTAATTGATGTATTGAATGGAATGTTTATTTTACATGGTGTTGACATAATTTATTTGCAGATATCTTAGTTTCAGTATTTATATCATCGTATCTCCTAGATTAGTTGTTTTCCTTTTATAGATTAACAACCTTAGATTATTTTAATAGGGACCACCCCCCTTGGCTTCGCTAGGAGAGAGCCTAGACAGAGGAGTCAACATCAAGTGACAACACTTGACTCTTGCTTGCCCCCAAGGTCTCACCCAGTGGCGTGAAGATTTCTGCCACGAGACCCGAGGTGCGAATTAGGCAACAACAAGCTCCATAGGTCAACCTTTCTTTTCTCAATTTCTTATCAAGATAAAAGTTGGCTGCCTATTAATCTAGCCAACTCAAATCTTCTCCCTTTCTTGTCACCCAGTGTCAGACCAACTAGCAAGGGGAGTGAATACGGGGCGAAGGTTGGGGCAATGGTTATTTGCTTTGAAATAAAGAATAAAATAACTTTAAAGAGATTTAACTATACTAGCCAGCACAATATTGCAATGATGGCAAAGCTAACTCACTTGTAAGGTGTGGGCATAAAAGAATAACTTGAAGCAAAATTACAAGCTAACACTAGCCTCACAACCCACTTTCCGAATGGAAAGAGTGTGGAAAAAATAAACTTGCAGAAAGAAATCCAATTAACCTAGTCCTTCCTCTTTTGCTTGCAAGGGTGGGAGAACCCAACTTCAATGCAAACAATGGATGGCAAAGTTCTAGAAATTGAAATTTAAACCTAGCCACACAACTTTCTTCCGAGCGAAGAAATGGGGCAAGCAATGAAAGTAAATGAAATAATGAAATAAAGTTAAGCACCTAAATCTAGCCTTTCTTTGCTTGCAATGCAAGGGCGTGCAAGCCCAACCTCCTTTGCATGCAAGGGATGGCTTAAAATGGAAAGAAACTTGAATGCTCTTAAAATAAAATAAAAGTCAAGTTCAAGAGACTCTCTTGAACTTGTTACAGATGATGAAATTTCAGCGCTTTAAAATTTGGGGAAATAGGAAAGAGAAGAGATTTGATCCCTTTGGGCTATGGATTTTCAAGGGGTGGCTTTTGGGAGTCCTTTGCACAATTTTTTGGCCAAATTTTGACAAAGTTTCTCCTTGTGTAGCTAAAAACCTGCAAAAAGCAGAAAGCATAAAAACAGTAAAAGATGCCCAAAATCACTTTGGGATACCTTGCATACAAGCATGAAAATTTGTACAAAATTTTAAAGAGTGAATACTTCAAATAACTTGCACAAATAAAGATTTGAACAAGATCTAATGGTGCTGTAAAGAGATAAAATAAAATGTAGAAATTTTATGAGAAAATGGGTGAGGAAAGAGTACTCTTTGCTCATCAACTTGAAGAAGTGGGGCATCTAAACAAAGAATCCTACTCTCCACTCTAGATAACCTGCAACTTGAAAGATTTTGCTTCATACAAACAAGGAAGGTGAGTTCCTAACAATGACTTCAAAAATCATACCATTCAACCGAGAAATGCATGAACTTTTCAAATACAAGGAAGAAAAACTCAAAATCTACTACAAAAATGTAATAGATCTCACCAAGCAAAACAATTTGCTTCTTTGGCCTCCAATGGCATATGATAGCAATGGAAAACAAGAGCACACTATCCACAATGAGCAAGACACCCAATCTCCCCCAAAGAATTTTGTTTATTGATCACAATAGCTGAAAACTTAGAAAATGGTTCTCAAAATGAGAGCAAGAGAGCAAGAATTGCAAGAGCTTGAGAAAGAAGAGGGATTGTAACCCAAATGAGGAGGAGAAGTCTCCTTAAATAGGAAAAGAGTGAGAGGGGACCCCATGTGCATGTTTGCCACTTGTCAAATGAGAGAGGGGAGGGCCCATGGAGAGGGGGACACACTTCCTAGAGATGGCAACTTCAAACGTAAGAAACACTTGCATGGGGGGCCCCTTTTTGCCTCTAATGTCACCTTAGGAACATAATATAACATTTCAAAACTTAATTTCTCCTCCCCAAGTGACTTTAGTCACTTTACAAAATTTTGCCATTCTAATTAATGGCCAATTTTCCTGATTTTTTGGATTGACTTAGGAAAACATATCCAAAACCTTAGCAAAACTTGTCCAAATTACTTCAAACTTGGCCCAAGGGTGTAGGGGGTCTCATGCCATTGATTTTGAGTACCCATACCCCTATTTATGGGAATTAGCAGCCACTTATCCCTCTTTACATTACAACTTTTTTATGATGAGGGGCATTTTTTAATCACCAAAAATTAAAAAATCCTAGGAAAAACTTAATGAAATTCTGGAAGACTCTGGATAATGTTTAGCATGGTAATATACAACATTCCTAGACCTTAATCAACACATGGACTTGATCACTAGAACGCCTTTCACCACTTAGGGGGAAATTTTGTGTGAAAAACTCAAATAATTAAAATCACTGGAAATGAATTTTAATTATCCAAGGGAAAAAACATTCGATGAAAGGACTCGCATTACCTCCTAAGGATTCACCTAGGGCTCACATATAGACATCTTCATGCTCTGCACCCAGGGATTACATATAACACCAAAAAGAATACTAGTAGCTTTCAATTGATTCGACCGAATTTGCAAAGAAACGAGGCAACCCTTCATTGTATCTTTTTGGCATAGGATGAGGTGCCTCATAGACTTAAGAGAAGTCAAAGCGGGATAAAAGCTGCTTTTTAAGCTTGGTTGGATTTTCCTTGATTTCTTTGAAATATTGGAGGAATAAATTCGAGTTCATTGTAATTTATGGGATGGGCTCGCTTCTCAGTGGAGTCGCGTTGTGGAGTCGCCAGGTGAACGAATTGCCGTGTTCACCAATGGATAGTGTCGTAGGAGAGATAGAAACAAAACAGTGATTGTGTTGAATTAAGTAATTGAAATGCAACCACTGAATTTAAGGCCAGATGTGATATGAATGAATAACAGGGTAATCACATTCACAGACACTAGAGGTACGTAGAATAAACCAAGGTAAGCCTCTACCTCCCTGGCAATGACGCAAAAAATGTTATCACGTATCTTGTAGATGCCTTGTGAGATGATCCTATTCAGGACGACAAAGGAAAGACAACTAAACTCGTGACCTACGATATCCAGGACTTCCGAAAGAACTCGGATGTCACACTAGTCGAGGATACCGACACTTTGGACTCATTGAAACACTAAGCCTAGGGGGCGTCCCTATGACCAAGAAACCCTAAAATAAAGGATACTGAAAGATAGGCGAGAGAATCTTAGTTGAATCTCTTAGTTAAATGATTAATTATAGTTTAAAATGAAAACCGAGAGATTCAAAGCATTCAGGTGAAAAGCCCCAATTTTTCCCTAGGGTTTATGTAGGAAAATTGGGATCTAGGGCAAAATGGTGAAATTAAGGAAACTTGGACACTCGGATTGGTTGTTGGGTGTAATAATAGGCAAATGGAAATGAAACCAACAATACCCAGTTTGCGGTTTGTGAAAAAGACCACTTTCCCCAAAGGCGGTGCTTTCCCCTAGTAACTGGCCAATGCTTTAAATGGGAAAATGGAGTCCGATTAAGCCGAAAATTTAAATCTAGGGGTTTTATGTTAAATCAAAAGCGGGTTTTAGTTTTATAGCTCGTCGCAAGCTAGAACTTATGATTCTACGAAACGAGGGTTTTAATATTATGGAATGATGAGCAATGCATGTACAAGAAATAAAAGAAAAGAAACGTTCCTGCGAGACGTACCACAAACTCGTAGATGGATTGAGAAATGATGAAGAATTCCCATCTCCCGTCAAAATGAACTTTCCCGAGTAAGATCTTGATATTGTTATGCCACAATCAGTCACCCTTGCACCCCCTTCAACCTCCCAAATCAGAGAAATCAACCGATTAGACAAACGAATGAGATCTGCAAAATACACAAAGATTCATTAAGAAGAAGATACTCCTTGAACCAAACACCCCGGAGCTGAGACGAAGGTGAGTTTCCCCACAAAAACGCCTTCTCTCTCTTGGCACGCCTCCTTTTCCTGTAGATGAGATGGGTAAAGAAAATGAAAGATCTATCCTTAATGAAACTCAGTATGGAAGAATAGCAATGCCAGTCATCAGATCAGAACATCCATAAGATATGCAGAAAAGTAATCCCAGGAAAAAATTTCTTTATTAATATTCCGGTGCCAAAGCTCATGAATTACAATGGGGGGGTCACCTCTCCTAAATAGTTTGAGACATACATAAACCCTAACTCACTTTATCATCCAACGGTTGAGATTATAACATCATCAATGGTGGAGATCAAAATATATCAATCAATACATGGATCAAGTGACTAAGTCAAAGAGGGGGTTCACTTTGCTCAAGGATGCCCCTCTAAAGTGAAATGTCACAACATAACATAAGATATGACATGATACATCATAGGAGGGGGTCACTAGGGGCTTAATTCACCCTAGGCCCCTTTACAACTTCATAATATAAGATATAACAATGAAATACTTCAATAGCCAATTAGAGGGGGTGCCCCTTGGGGGACTTTCCTCACTGACTGAGTCATAGATAAATAATTCGGACATCTGTTGACTGAAAAACTGCCGGAGGACTGTCTGGAATGCTGAGAAACATCATCTGCTGAAATTCCATGCCATTTCCTTGACCCAGGAGGCCAAATCGATTTTTTCAGTGATTTTCTAGTTCATTTTTTGCTAGTACAATCTCTGGGAATTGATAAATCCATCATAACTCCGTCCAAGGTGCAAACTGACTGCTCTGGATGATCTGGAGACATAGGAGAATGGTATAAGTGACTACTTATACCCCCTAGAACTCTACTCTACTCTAGGATAACCTTTCCTTGATGTATACTGAATGGTATAAGTGACTTTTATGTTTTAAGCTCTTAGATTTATTTTGGCTCTAATTTGTAGAAGATATATTTTTTGCATATATATATTTTTTACATTTGTTGCACCTCCATGTAGTGGCATCGATGTTGTAGTGCTTGTCTTCATTTGTTCCCGCACATACCCTAACAACTTAGATACATAGACATCAATACATGTGTTATGTAGCACCCTTGTGCCCACACACATGTTGATTTCAAAAATGGCATCCTTGTCTTTGTACAGACACCTAGACATCTTGGCTATTTAGAATTAAAGCATTACTTATAGGCCACACTGGGTCTAGTGCATTTTAGAAACATGAAATTAAATATAGAATGTGACCATATAGATATAGCCAATCTGTAATTTTTTTTAAGAAACCATTCTTTTTTTTAATAAGAGTAAGGTTTATACACACACACACACACATACATGCAATTGAGAGATTTAATACAATCTTGAAGGCAACGTGCATTCTACCTTTAGCATAGTGGCTAAAAACTTAACAAAGATACAAAGTATTGATTGATATTCTATTTAAGTAATGTAACTGTTGATGCACATCTTAGTAGCCCAAGAAGATGAACAAGTTGATCGGCTGCTAACCTGACACAACTATGAATTTCCTACACAACGTGGCACTACCGATCAGAAATTCTTCACTTTAGGCTTCCTAGACCCCACTGTGAATGAGTCCAAATTATCCAAGGGGGAGACCTGGGCCAAAATTTTGCCTGAGGCTATCCTAAGACAACTTTAAGTACGCACCTAGCACTGATTTTAGAAGAGGTGCCTAGACACACTCTAGGCTGTGAGGTGACTAGTTATTATTACATTCAAGATAAGCAATAATTTCACCACTAAGCATTAGTCACATGACAACATCATTTGCAATATGAAACAAAAGCATATCTTCATGAAATGAAAACATGATACAATGAAATAAATAATCATATAGAAGATATACATCAATAAACGAGATTAATAACCGTAAAAATGCTTCATCATATAGAACATATACATCAATAAACAAGATTCATAACCATAAAAATTGAGTAGCAATTTCGTTTCCCCCAAAGCCTAGGTTTGATACAGACAGGTTTCAAGATTCCTAAGGGAGTCCCCGATATACTCAAAGGTATGTGGGGTCCATTTCCGTGATGAAAGTCTGTATAATGCAATACTACTCGCATGGAGTACCGGAGTGAGTAACAGTGGTGGCCAACGCAGGATCCAGCTGTCTAGGAAACATCTGTCTGCACTTTCAGCATAAGGCTATTGAACCAACTGTTTTCAAACAGGTGTTGTTCCCTAGCTGCAGGTTTAAATGCGTAATGACAGATCTTTGCAGATGTCTTTATAGACACCGGAACACATCTTTTACCCAATAACGAGATCCCAAACGATATATTCCAATGATCATCTGTAAGATTGCAACATGTCAAGAAGATAACACTAAAGGGACATATCATAAATCATGTAATATCATCCCCAAATGATATGAAACCAGTCCACAAGATTTAAGATATGAGCAATTAAGAGCACAAGTAATGTGAACTTCAAAATAGCATCATCAAAACATCATTCACCATTATAGCACAGAAAATATCTACATAAAGGAAAGTACTTGCAATATTAGCTTTAAGATGTCATCATATATATATTATCCACAAGAACTTAAATTATGCTTCTCTTAGGATTAAAATCAATTTATCACAATAAACCATAAAAAATGAATCACACACCATAAGATAGGTAGTGCACCGTTAGGGTGCCAATGATGAAAATCACTCTAGCAACACCTAAAGCCACTTCATGATTTAGCTCCTCCAATGGGCATCTATAAAATCAAATTACTAACCAAGTTATCCACAGCACTATGTCAATCGGAATAATCACTCTAACAACTGCAAGGGATCAATCCTAAGATCAAGTAACTACTTATGAACAGCCCACAAAAGATTGATGTGTATTGAGTCAAGTCTGCCCCTACCTTATTAAGATAAGAAAAGGCCTCAAGAACAGCCCACAAAAGATTGACGTGTATTGAGTCAAGTCTGCCCCTAAACAGTACAATGAGAGCAGCAGACAGGCATGCAACTTTAACCAAAGTTAGAGTTAGATCTCTTTGACAAAAATGAAAGATTATGATGCCAATTAATAAGCAGAATTTTAATATGGCAATGCAAGCTCAGATCTAATTGCCATACATATAGTAGGATGCCGAATTTGCTTGTGACTAAATCAGAGTATAGGTCTGCAAATTGGGAGAATAAGGACAATCAGTATGATATTAACCATTTGATATTTGAATACTTAAACTGAGGTTAAGCACTCAGCCCTCAAATTCCAAAGTTTGTGATTATGAGAAAGATTAATGATTTGAAAAATTAATTAAGTTTTTGAAGGAGGCTGATGTCCACCATACTATATGCAAATTTTAATCTTTGAAATCACCCAAGAAGGGACCGAATTCCCCTTCTTAAACTCAGATTTACTACCAAGCATTGAAGTTGGAAATGCAAACAAATTTTTCAACAAGGAGACCAAACAGCTTGTCAAACTTGTAGGTCTTCCTTTTAAGAATGACCCAAATAATGATAACGACTTCTGGAGCAAAGATATGACTATCTAATCAAATCTTTCAGATCATTGAGTTAGGATGTTAGACAGTCCATTAGTGGATAGGATTAGTTGTTGTTGTATGCAACTTTTTAAAACTCACATTTTTCAGTACCTGTAAAATTTGCCAATCAGAATAAGATAAGATAATTTTATAAATGTCTAACGAATGACCACAAAAGCAGGTCAATGGGACTAAAGGGTTCACCCAGTATGAATACAATGTGGGAGTGCAAACGTAGCTCCTATATAATGTTGGAATCAAAACTAAGACAAAAGAACGAAAAGATAAGTACAATCAGTGGGATGATCTTGTAATCATATATAAAACCATAACAAAGGCATCGTCATGTGAAACATGAGGGTGTCAAGAATGTCTGATTGTGATAGTCGATAGTGAGGGGGGCGAGCGAGGCACTAACTCAGTATCAAGTTCCTCTGAGGTATCCCAGGTGTTTGGCTGTACGATCCTAGGGGCGATGTAGGATCGATAGATACTCCTTACATCCGAGGATAAAGAGAAGAAGCTATGGATAGATCTCTAATTACTTCGCTGGTGCTGGGACGAAATTCAATGGGTGGGAGGCACCCTGCCTCGAACCTGTCGAGAATTAGGCCGTTTGATGTTCTGGGGATGTATGGCCTGATTTACAACACGGTTCTTTCGAGCTTGTCCCAACGGAATCAATCGACCTCACAGAGGGGGAGGTTGAGCGGAGACTCAGGGCCTCACCACCCTACTACATACAGTACTCTGAACCTAATCTTGCGCTTGTTGCTTCGGTCAGCTGGATCGACATGAAAGTAAGAGGTGATCCTCCTATTGATTTCAAGGCTAGGTGGGGTATGTAGGAATTGAGATCCGTGGATGAAAATCTCTCTGATGAAGAAGGCTAGGCATCTCTGGTCCTGTTACTGGAACAAAGTAGAAAGAGAACCTCACGAGTCTCTATAGAGGTAGTTGTACCATCCTCTGATCTCATAATATATGGGGCACCGAAAGGGTGCCTCTCCGTCTTTGGCTCATGCAGGTGACACAAATGGCAGATCTTGTCAGATCATGGTATATGATGGTCAATCTCCATCCATAGTCGGTGCGATCCAACCCGAAGCTGCCACAAGGGAATCTTGAGTGCATGCATCCAATGTCTGCCTGTAACTCCAAGAAGTGCTCAAGGTAGGACATCTTCGATCCTAGTCTCATGTGAGGTCCAAGTGATCTAGATGTACAATTTGTAGATATCCTCTTTGATAGACTAGTTCAGTACCCGTCTAGGCGACAAAGTATGACTCAGCGCATCTAGGGAGAATTTGAATGGGGGAAAGCGCTCTAGGGAGATGGTCATTGATTGGAGAAGTTGAGATGCTTCTGAGTACCAACCATGACCTCGGTTGGTGGGGTGAGTCGAGGCGATGGCCTCCGAGGAGCAAAGTGCAAGATTGGGGTACCTGTCCCTCTCGATGACTAAATCTTTGAAGGATCTGATTCTGTGAAGGAGACTAGGCGAAAAATAATCTCGAGTCGAAGGGGGTGGATACCAAACTTTGTTTGAATAATGGGATGCAGATCGGTGCATTTACATCGAATGATGCGCTTGAGAAGCAGAGTCTGGACTCTCTCCGTCTAGCCCCAATCCGTTTTTAACAAACATGGTCCCCAAATCTAGGAGCCATAGAGGACCGTGGTCCTAACAATTGCCTCCATGAGGTACAGTTTGGCTAAGATGTCTTGAAACTAACTTTGGAAACACTGTCTCTCAATGAGGGTGAGGGGACCATAACCTTTGCTGAGCCAGGGCTAGAGGGCTTGTTGCATGCCAAAATGAGGCCCTGTAAACTGAACTCCCAAATAAATGTATGAAGTGGTGATCTCAATCTTTGCTGCACGGAAGTAGAAATGTGTTTACTAGGCCTTTCTTCGATGCATTGAATCGCTTGTATGTGCCAAAAACATGCCTCTAAGCCTCAAAACCTGCTATAAAAATATTAAAACCATCAAACTAATTAATGTCAAAAAGTGCCCAAAATCACTCTAAAAGTGACTTTGACAAACTACAAAAATTGCTAAATAAAAACTAAGTTAATACTAGATTTAAGAAAGCAAGTAACTAAGAAGAATGGGCTTGTGAGACCTACTCTTCTTAGGATCTTGGACAACCTTTAAAGGACATCCACTTCAAGCACTTCAGATTTGCAAGATACAACTTTTAAAATCAAATACTAGACTCTAGTTCAAGCGTTAAGATTTTATTATGAAATGACTTGCATAAAAGAGAAACTAGCCATGTTAGATCTAGTATCAAATAAACTTTTAAAATATCAAGATCTAAGCATGAAAGAATTCAAATCTAAATAATGAAACTTGCTTAAACGACATCTTAAACTTGTAAGAAACGATGACTAAGAAGATTAAATTATTAAGAAGTGAAGGAAAGAGAGATAGAGTGTTGGAATATTGGGAATGTTGGGCCATGGAGTCTGCTTTGGTGGAACACCGAGGGACTATGTCCTCAATAAGATCTTGAAGATGAAGAGGATTCAAACTAGCTCAGCCCCTTCTCCAAGTGAGATCACCTGCAACTTAGAAGTCCTTGCACAAACAAATGGGAAAAACATAGGTGCTGCTATAAGAAGAAACTTAGAAAGCATTTAAATTAACTTAAAATACATGCAACTCCAAGAGATCTAAAACAACCAAACAATATGAGCATAAATCAAACTAGAATAATCTCTTACCCTACCGGGAGGGAGCTCCCCTTCAAGGCCGCCCATAGTTAACCAACAAAAACAAAGACAAACAATACAAATTATACCTCATAAGCACTTGACAGTCACCATCCACACATGGAAAACATTACACCATAGATCTTACCTCCAAATCCTTCTTTATTCCAAATGGTAACAATACAATACAAGCAAGAGCATTCCTTCGGTCCTCTGACCATGAGAAAAATGAGAGCAAGAGCTTGCTCATAAAGGAAAAATGAGAGCAAACCCAAGGGGGCGATTTTTCCAAGTGTTGGTGTTTTTTGAGATGATTGGGGGCGAACTAAAGTCAACTAGAGGTGGTAGGCACCACCTCTCACAAGGTAGGTCACCCCCGCCTCTTTCTGTGACACATATACAACAAAAGGTGAGTTTTTTCATGGATAAATGTGCCACTCCAAGGAGAAATTCGCCCCCTCATGGATTTGATTGGAATTGGCTTGATTTGATCTTGATTTGGTCTCAAATGAGCCCCAGCATCATCCTTAGTTGAACTAGAACATGTCTGGGACAAGTTCCCATTGATTTAGGGATGTGTTTTTTTTCCATATTTTCCCATTTTCTAATTTTTATTCACTTTTTTGCTCTTTTGGAAATTTTTCACTTAAGTGATAAATTAATCACTTAAAACTTAGGAAAAGTGGGTTTTGGCATATAGTGGGTGCTCTGAGTTTGAAAATGAGCACCCCAATGGCAAATTTGCCCCCCTAGCCACACTTTTATGACACTTTGATTTTTCTCAATTAAACTATTAAAAATAGCCTAAGTTTACTGGAAAAATTATTTTTCTTGAAAAAAAACACTGTGGGACCTAGTGCAATGTTCATATGACTCAAAAAAATTGACTAGCATGGTAATATACATAGACACCTAGACTTTAATAACCTCTTAAGGCCTAACCACCACGTCGAATACTCTAGCTTTCGAGGTTGAGTGAAAAACTCGAAAATTATAAGTCGTTTGTGCAACAACTGATAATTAACAAGGGAAAAAACACTCTAGAGTACCGCATTGATAGCTAAGTCTAAGTTGGCCAAGCCTTTTACAAAAATTCATCATGCTACGTCAACTTATTACAATTTCCCTGCATGGTATGAACATGCAAAATTTTAAAAAGGGGCCAAAATTGGCCTTGAAAAGTCTTATGAACTTGTGAGCACTGATAATGAACAAGGAACTTGTTCACAACTTTGGTGGCTCACTGGAAATCCACCTAAGTGCAACTTAGTGGATAACAACTAGTAGATATGATCTCCAATAGATAAGCACAATAGCAAGAAATAATGCCACACATTAACAAGAGAGAAACTCGTAGACAAATTTACTCGCAAAAAGATATGTCTATTAGGCTCAACAGAGAGTAAGCTCCAAAACCCCAACCATGAGTTCAAATGAGTAAGTAGCTCTCTTTATATAGGAGCTAAAAGTTTCTTTACAATAAAATATTCACTATTTTCTTAGATCTGTTGAAATATTGTAACTTTGAAGAATATTCTATTGTATTTTATTATTGTAATTTATTCGGAGATGTTTTATTCCTCTGTCGGGATGTTATTATTGTATTTGGTCTGTTACCGACTAGGCTGCACCTAGTTGGACTTTCAGTGAGCTGCCAGTGATGAACAAGATACTTGTTCATATTCAGAGTTTAGAAGTCCTTTCAGGCCTCCATGACCGTTTTTTTTTTGTAACACATGTTCATACCCCCTTGGGGAAATTGTAAAAAATGTCTTAGCATTTAATTTTTTATAAAAGGCTCGACTTCCCGGACTTAAGCATCAAGCCGACTAGTCCATAGTGTTTTTTCCCTTGGTTATTATTGGTTGTTGAACAAACGACTAATAATTTCTGAGTTTTTCACTCACACCTCCAAAGCCGAGGTAGTCATCTTGGTGTTTCGGCCTAGGGAGGTT
>LPNX010781806.1:342265-357717 GCA_001517045.1 Pseudotsuga menziesii
ATGGGGACACTCGTTTTCACACCCGGAGCGTCCACTTTACTCTTGGGACCACTTTCTACATCAGTCGGGCAGTCGGAGCACCTCGTGAGGCATTATTGGGCTAAAAATGCATTAAAATGGCATTTTAATGTTAAATCTGGACAAATTGGCACTATGGTCAAAGATTGAATAAGTCAAAATTCAATTATTTTAATGTTAACGTGACATGAAAGGGGTCCCATATGACTAGCGATTTATACATCAGCTCATATAAAATCAAAGTTGGGTGTTAAGGTAAAGTAAGGAGTTTAATTCAAAGATGACGTCAACCTAAGGAGAGACTCACGCTAGCCTTGGTTATGGTAGCGAATGGTAAAAGATTGATGTATGGTTTACGCTAGCTAGTGGAGTGGCCCCCTCTTTTTATTACCCACCTTAGCATTTAAACCGTGACTTATTAAGTGATGCCACACATTGTTTATTAAGGCACGCGATGATTTTTAAGAAGGTGACGTCAACCAATTTAGTTGTTCACGCTGGCATTTTGGAGTTGCGTTGGCATGAGAAAGTGGACCCCCTTCACTTAAGATTTGATTTGAAATTAATTTGATTTACCATACATCGAAGCTTGGAGCAAAGCGTGAGTATTTTGTTGATAAAGCTCACGTCACATAGCTGTACACTCACGCGTGGGTAGTGAGTGATATCTTCTTTAGTCTTATTCATTGGTTGGTATGTGTTGGAGGTTTATGATTCGTTGAAGGAGTTTGGTGAGAGAGGTGTCAATCACCTCCTCTGTTCAACTCAACACAATTTCAATTCAACTCGGCTTCACTTAGCTAAACTCTGACTTCATCTTCAGTATTGATGAGGCCCCCTTTGGGTCTCTCTTTTCCTATTTAAGCAGGTCACCTCTCCATTGTTCAGGATCAAAAAGGTGGAACCTTTGCTTGTAAGATTGTAATAGTTTTCTTGAGTATTGTGAATAAAAGGCTTTGGAGGCAATTTCTGTGTGGGATCTATGGATGTTTGGATAGAGTTTACTCTACATTAGTGAGGTAACCTGTATTTGTTTTCATGCTTGCATATGTTTGGGATTAACTTGCTTTCGGAAGGAAATGGTATTTTTGTAAAGATAAAAGGTAATTCTTGTTAGGTTACTCTTTTATTGCAAGTCGAAGAAGACCATTTGATATATGTATGATTTCATGCTTGGATCTACATTGTTGTTGTAGTCTCTTTTGGTTTACACAGGTATTTTTTAATCCCCATTGCTAGTGTTGATAATCTTTTGCAGGAAGTTAAAGCTGGAGTATTGATGAGCAAATGTGCTCTACCTTTCCTTTAGTAAAATTAGAAAATAAGCTTTGTCCCTCTGATCTCACCAAGGAGGCATTTTCTATCCTTTATTTCTTGCTCTTCTCCGGGTTCTTTAACTTTTGATCCACAAATTTCTTAAAATTTTCTTTCAGTTTCAAACGTTTCCATATTAGATCCAGCATTTGAAGTCATATCAAAGGTAGATCTAATGTCTAAAAGTTTCTATTTCTAGTCTGCTTCAAAGGTACATTTAAAATTCTAGATCTAGTTACTTTTCCCTTTTTCCGCAAGTTTAAAAATTTTGAAAATTAAAAAAGCTTGTTGAAAGAGTTTTTGTGCATTCTAAAGTTTGATCTAGCATTTTTGTGCTTGAGATTGGCTTGCCATTTTTTTCAAGAGGCAAGCAAAGATCCTAAGAAGGCAAGCTTTCTAGCTTGCCTCACTTAGTTGTTTCCTTCTTTTTTGTAATCAATTGTTACTTAGATTTTTTTTGTAATTTTTTGCATGTTGTCCAAAGACACTTTCAAAGTGTTTTTGGGCATCATTTACTTACATATGCTTGCTGGTTTTTAGCAGGTCCATCAAAAAAGAGAAGGAAATTCTGCCCGAAAATAGCTTTTTCAAGCATCTGGAGCTCCCAAGAGGCTTTCCCCTTAGTTGGGCTTTTTTTTCTTTGAATGTTGTAAGCCTTTGGATCCCAGATAACAAGGACCAAAGAGCATATCTGCTGAAGCATTGTAATCGATTAATAAAAGCAAGTTTGAGTAGGCTTGGTAGAGCCCGATCCCCATCCCCCTTGGGGGATTTGTGTCGGTGTCTTTTTTCTGTTTTCTTATATGCTGTTAGCGTAGTTGTTTTTCTTTATCATTTCATGCTGTGTTTGAGTTTTGCAAAAGTAACATGAATACTTACCCATTGCGCTATACCGAAGTACCATAAGGGAAAAGATTTGAGCAGTGTAGTAATTAAAAACAAAAACAATTTTGTTATGCACTGCTAAGTTAAAATAAACCCCCTCGCTTTCCTGAGTACAGGTTCGTGGATAAGGGCTTGCCCGAGTACTGAATCTGGAAAGAGACTCCTGGGTTTTATCTTTTTTTCTAAATCAGAAAACTTGTTCTAAAAACTTTAAAAATAAACCAAGACTCCTTCCCCGTATGCTCTACACCGCTGCAGCTTGTCTGATCAGTTGGTTGTATCAGAAAGGGATACGAGTTACTAGATCTAATAGGAAAATACACACAAGTAATTTTCTCGAGAACTCGGGAGGTTGCAAAGGGTAATCACTACAGAGTCAGGGGGCTACTCTAAGCAGGTTTATCCTCGCCTTGTTGGACACTTGGTATTACCGCTTTAGCACTCAGTTCGAAGGGACTTGACTTGTTGGGCCAAACCCACAATTTACCCATTCCTTAATCAATTCATTTAATAATTTAAAATTTACCAACCGAGACATTGCATTACTTTCACTGAGACTACACTAGCAATCCACATTTGCAAGCACTCTTTTCATTTCTGCATTGATCTATTCTGTTTTTTTTGCATAAGTTAATCTCGCAATGTGTCATTGAATTTTGTGTATCTAATTTGAGTTAAAGTGTTGCTAAGGTTAATCTTGTTGGCAGTAATTGGTAATTTTTTAATTTCATCCATTCCATATTAAAACTCCTAGAATTAATTATTTCTCTCGTAGAGTAAAAACCCTAGATTTTACTTTTCATTAGGGTCCACCCTCCTTGGCTTCGCTAGGAGTTGGCCTAGACAGAGGAGTTGAGTATTAGGTGACAGCACTTGGCTCGAGCTTGCCCCCAAGGTTGCACCCAGTGGTTTGAAGATTTCTGCCACGTTACCCGAGGTGTGAATTAGGCGACAACATTTTGGCGCCGTTGCCGGGGATAAATCTTTCTATTCTCGGAATACGACTTTTTGAGTTTTCATTCTTGTTTTCGCTTTGTTTGATGAATGTTGTAGTTTAATCAACTTACTCAAGTCATTTGCTGACTCCACTACCTTTAATTTTACCAAGGCGTTCTACAAGAAGAAACTCTGAAGGCTTGCTTCAATTCATTCCTGAGCCTGAAAAGGTTTACCATAGGAGGAAAAGCAAGCTAGCTTCTCGTAAGATCCTTGACGATCTTTCATCTGAGTCAATCTTAGATATTCACCTTTTATTTGTTGATACTTCTCAATCAAATAATGCACATAGTACCATGAATACTTTATTTAAACCTCTAGATTATTCTGCCGTAATTGGGCAGCCTCCTTAACATCCCTGATAAAGCTATTGAGAAGGTTCCATCTTTTTATGGAAATGATGCTATAACTGCTAAGTCTCATTTGTTGGCTTTTTCGCAGTGCTACAATAAATGGTGTCACAACGTCAACCATGAAGATGTAAAGATGAGGTTGTTTGCCTTATCTCTTGAAGCTGATGCCTTTGAATGGTTCACCTCCCTGGATGACGATGGTATCAAGACCTTTCAGGAATTTGAAACTGCTTTCAATAAAAGATGGGGGGATAAAAAAGAGAAAAGGCACCTTTTGGCTGCCTTAACAAACACTAAAAAGAAGGAAAACGAAACCATAGAAGAGTTCAATAAAAAGTTCAGAGATATGGTGGGCAGATGCCCGGCTGATATTAAACCATCAGATACCTCAATTCTCATATATTGCACAGAAGCATTCGAGGGAGAAATGAGGTACCAACTTAGAGACAAAGAACCTGATAACCTGAAGAAAGCCATGGAAATAGCTGAGAAGATTGACAGAAACATGCAATCTGTAGGAAAGTCTAACATTCTAGGATTTGTTAGAGGCACCACTTCATCTTCCAAAACTCAGGATACCAGAGGAAAAATAGTAGAGCCTGAAGGAAAAGATGAAGGCAAGGAATCAATGAAAGAAGTAGCTGACATGATGAAACAAATGATGATAAACTGTACTTCCTAGATGAATGCTATGCAAAATAGGATAAACAACATGGAAAAAGCACATGTTTCTCAAAATCATAAAAATTTCCAGCCTAGACAAAACCAGGAGTGGAAAAAGAAGTATCCTCCTTATGAGTAGAGACCTCCAAATCAACTTGAAACAAACAACATGGTGAGTGATGAGGTTCCTCCCTATTGTCGGCCTTGTGATGAACTTCATGAAGAATCTACTTGTCCAAAATTCTGCTACATTATGGAACATGAACAAATGGAAATGAATAACTTTGTAGGACATTCTAGAGGTCATGACTATATAAACAATGTAGGGCAAGTTCATCATATTTCAAAAGAAAAATGGAAGCAAGCCAAGGACTATAGTCAGGAAAAGGATAATGCTACTAAGATTTTTGGCGAAAAGCCTTCACCTGAACAGATTATGGACAGGTACAAAGGGGTGGTTTATTAGAAGAAGAAAAACATGATCCCAACCAAGTCAAGTCAGCATATGCCAAAGGTAAAAACTCCTCCCCCTCTAGATCTAAACATTGATATGGGTAATTGGTTGTCAAGTGCTAAGATTTCTGTCCCTGTAATTGAGATCCTCAAAATTCCAAGTCAAAGAGATATTTTTATGAAAACCTTAACCCTGTGCCCTAACTCGCTGAAGTCTGTGATGCTGTCACCTGTGGAGTACTTTGCTGCTCCTTTATCTCTGAATCTCGAGATCTTCTGAAGGCTCTCTCCTCCTCAAATCTCACCTCCCTCCTCATCACAAATTTCCTCTGTGTAGGAAGGTAAATGCGGAAAGCCTTCAAAGTCTCGTCATATCCAACGAAAATACCCATCTCTCCAGTAGCCCCCAACTTTGTCCTCTTCTCAGAAGGGACATGTGAGTATGTAAGGCATCCAAAGATACGAAAGCGGCCTATCTCAGGCACTTTCCTGGTGAACATCTCCTCAGGAGTTTTGCACCCCAAGGCTCGGTGCAGACTCCTGTTCAATACATAAACAATAGTACTACAAGCCTTTTCCCATAGAAAGAAAGGAAGACTTTGATCATGCAGCATGGCTCTAGCTGCACTCATTATCGAACGATTATTCCTTTCAACCACTCCATTTTGCTGTGGAGTGTAAGGAACTGTCAACTGCCTCTTGATCCCCTCCGGTCTACAGATCTCATCGAATTCATGGGAAGTATACTCACCCCCATTGTCTGATCGAAGTACCTTGATCTTCTTTCCTGTTTGGTTCTCCACAAGAGCTTTGAACTCTTGGAACTGAAGCAAGACTTCCTTTGATCTCTTGCTTCTAAGGAAATAGATCTAGGTCTTCCTGGAAAAGTCATCGATGAATGTAATGTAATACTCATAACCTGTCAATGAGGTAGAAGACATGGGACCACATAAATTTGAATGTATTAACTCAAGCACTCCCTTTGATCTGCTATCACTGCTTAGGATAACAGTCTTGGTGTACTTTCCCAAAGCACACCCTCTGCATACACCACTAGGCTCTGTGCTAAAATTTGGCATACCTGTAGTCATGTCTCTCAGCATCCTCAAAGCTGGATGATGAAGGTGGGCCATCCTCTTGTGCCCTAACTCACACAACTCACTGCTGCTCTGAGTGTGTGACAGTGCATGATGTGGTTGGAAGAGATGCTTGTTTAGTTTTGCCGCATCTGACTCCAATCGCATATGAAGCAGATGGACCCTCTACTTTGGGAAAGATGTGAACTTTCCCATCTAGGACATATACTCTAAAGCCTTTGTCCTCAATCATGAAAACTGATACAAGGTTCTTCTTCATCCCAGGGACATACAAGACATCCCTCAGAAACATAGGCTGCATGGACTCCCTGTTAAAGCGGACTGTCCCATGCCCAACTGCTCTCATCACTCTGTCATCGCCCAATACAACCTCCAACTCCAAATCTGTCTCTGACATCTCGGTGAACATGTCTCTATCACCTGTCATATGACTCAAAGCTCCACTATCAATGTACCAAGTGGCGGAAGTAGTGGAAGCACTCAACAAATGCCCAACGATCATGGAATGCTCCATGTGACCCTTAATGTCCCTGCTGGTGATGGATGATGCTCTCTCTACACTAACAACAGCAGAGAGAGAAAAATCTCTCTCAAATCGAGCAGCGTACTCATCAATCTTTGCTGAAGTTGGTGTCTGCTGTTTCTTCTTCTTCTTGTTTGGGCACTGTCCAACATAGTGTCAAAATTTTTGGCAAGCAAAGCATTTCACTTTGCTCATGTCTTTCTTCTCTCCATCTTGCTGCTTGGTTCCACCCTTGGAACCCTTCTTGAATTTCTTCTTCTTCCCCTTTGTTGCTAACGCCACATTCTCCTCATCATCTTTGCTGTGAGATATACTACCATGTACATATCCTCTACATGTCTCCTCCTATATGAAATCATCCCAAGGACGATCCCATGTAGGCATGTGCTCACGAGCAATCACCGACTCCACAAATACAACCCATGTCTTCGCCACACCATTCAAGGCTGTACGCACCAACTCAGCACTTTGTATCACCTCCCCTATAGCTCCAAGCTCATCATGAACCTGTGTAATCCTGCTGAGGTAAGTGGTCATATTCTCACCCTTGTTCATGCAAATGCTCTTTAACTTCTCCCTTAATACTATCTTTCGATTTTCATTGGAACTCTGGCATAAGTTAGTCAAAGCAGTCCACATCTAATGGGCATGATCTTTACCTGAAATGTGTGGAATCACGTGATCTTTGATTGCATCAAGAAGGATTCTTTTGGCTTTTATATCCCTCTTGTCGAATGCGGCCCTAGCCACTGCATCAGCGGGAACAGTCACGGGATTTGCAGTAGTGTTGTTCACTATATCCCATAACTCACTATCTTGTAAAATCAACACTATTCTAGCCTTCCATGGACTGAAATTTCCAGCCCCATCCAACCTGTCTTCTATTCTAATACTGGTAGCCATGACTGAAAGAAAATCCAAGAACCTGTTTTCTGCTCAACCCTATTTTCCCTTATTCCTCCCAATCTGAAATTTCTGTTTGTGTGTAAATTTTCAACCTTCACTTTGCTCTGATACCATGAAGATTTTTCAAAACCCCAACCCGGTTCAAGTTTCAGTTTTTCATTGTTTAATGCCCAAACCCCAAGGTTAGCATTAACATAAATATTTAGTAATTTTGTATTGAAAACATTAAAACACATGAGATTTTTCTTTCTTTTGAATTCTGAAAATTAAAGGCAGCCCTAAACTCTTACTCAGAAATTTAATTTTCAGCCAGATATGAATTTTTAACACAGATTTTTGGTCAAATTGACCCAAGAAAAATTCCGAAGGGTAAACCTGTTCTTCAGAGAGATATTTTATTTCTTCAGAGACAAATTATTCAGCAAAAATTACAGCAGTGCTTCTCTCTTTTCATCTCGAAAAACGTGTCACCAAACACCCAGAAGACCTGTTGTACAAAACCCAAGAAATTTTTGCCACACGTGTGATTGTACGATTGCCTCGATTTCTGTGTTGTACAACCTCGAAATCTGTGTTGTACGGTCACTACATGAACATCATGCCTATCTTACCTCGAATTTTGTGTTGTACGGACTGTACGACCTGCAATAAATTCTGTACGATCACTGCATTAAATGATGTACGACTGTCTGGGAATTCATGCCGTTTCTCTGTTGGTACTCTTGTCTCGAAATTTGTGCCCTTTCTCCTCTTCTTGTTTCTGGAAATTTTTTGCAAGGGTTTCTCTCTGGTTTTCTCTTGTTCTCTCTCTCTCTCTCTCTCAAAATTCTCTCTTGAAAGTGAACAATAAATCAAATTTGCCTTTCCCTCTCCCTTTTTGTTTGAGTAACTTCCTCCTTGAAATCAAAGGCTAGAATTAAAAACCAACTTCATGAGATCAATGGCTCATCTCATTTTCTCATTAAAAATTTACTTTTTAAATAATAATGAGACTTTAATGCTCATAAAGTCACTTTAAAATTATAAACTCAAACATTTAACTAAAAGGTCACTTTATCATAAAGTCATTCACACTTTTTAATATGGCTAGGGACCACATTTTAAAGTGTCTTTGTCCACCCCAAGGCATGAGTGAACAAACACTTCCCTAGGTAAAAAAATCAACAAAGAAGAGGAACAACAACAAAAGACATCATGCACACCTAGTTGAAGATGAAGATGAAGAAGAAGAGGAAGAAAGACTCAAAGAAAAAAAAAAAAAAAGATGCATAAGAGTATGTATTATTCTTTGCACTGTCTGGGTCTGTGACACCTGGAGAAGATACATGGTTTATTGATAGTGGTGCTTCAAAGCACATGATGAGACAAAAGAAAACTCTGTCAAAACTTGAAGAGAAGAACTCTCCTCAAAAGGTATCATTAGGAGATGACTATCAATATCCTAGCAAAGGAATTGGTGAGGTAAGCTACAAGCTTGATTCTGGAACCGCCATGAAGATGAAGGAAGTCTTATATGTACCAGGTTTGAAGAAGAACTTACTTTCTATCTCAGCATTAGATAAGAAAGGATATAGGGTTGTATTCATAGATGGACAAGTACTTATGTGGCCCAGGGGAAAATCAATTGAAGATGCAGTTGTCATTGGTGAAGAAGAATGAGGCTTATATAAACTCAAGGGACATTTAGAAACAACCCTTGTTCATGAGACCACTAGCCCAAGTGAATTATGGCATAGTAGGCTTGCTCACATCAACTACAAAGCACTACCCCATGTGAGCAAAGTAGTGACAGGTTTACCAGATTTGAAGATCGATCATGAAGGCATTTGCAAAGGATGTGCAAAAGGAAAGAATATCAAGAATCCATTTCCGAAGAATGAGACAAAGACTAAAGGTACATTGGAATTAATCCATTTAGATGTATGTGGTCCATTGCCCTCCACATCTTTGAGTGGTTATGAATATTATGTTAATTTATCGATGACTATTCAAGAAAGACATGGATATATTTCTTGAAAGCAAATGATGAAGTATTTGGAAAATTCAAGGAATTCAAAGCCTTGATAGAGAATCATTCAGAAAGAAGAATCAAGACACTCAAAATAGACAATGGTGGAGAATATACTTCAAAAGATTTTGAAGCCTTTTGTAAAGAAGCTGGAATCAAGAGGGAACTAACTACTCCCTACAATCCTCAACAGAATGGTGTCACAGAAAGAAAGAATAGGACCATTATGGAAGCAGTGAAGACAATGATACATGATCAAGATCTTCCAATGTATCTATGGGATGAAGCAACAAGGACGACAATTTATGTACATAATAGATTATCCTATAGTGCCCTTGGATTCACGACTCCAGAAGAAATGTTCACAGGAAAGATGCCTAAACTGAGCCACCTCAAGATATTTGGGTGCCCAGTAAATGTTCATATACCAAAAGAAAAGAGAACCAAGTTGGACCCTTCCGGAAAGAAGGGAATATTTGTTGGACACTGTGAAGTCTCCAAAGCCTTCAGAATATACATTCCAAGATCCCATCACATGGAGATTAGTAGAGATGTAACATTTGACAAAGAAGCAGCTCTCAAAAGATCCAGAAAGTGCCAGCATGAAGAAGCATATGAAGAAGATGTACCTCCCAGAAATGTAGAAGCTGCACCTTCCCCCGAAGAGGAAACAATAGAAGACCATGATATGCTAGAACCTCAAGAACCTGCCACTATGAATATGTCACGAAAGAGAAAGCCTGCTTGGGAAAGAGAAATTATACAAGAAGCAGAGAAGTATGGAGCTCCAGAAGGCTCCACAACAGTAAGCAAGAAGCCAAAGCCATTTTCCAGTTATGTGGCTTTGATGTGTGATCTTGTAGATCAAGAACCTACCGGTTATGAAGAAGTTTTACATAAGAAAGAACGGGTAGAAGTAATGATGAAAGAATACCAATCAATAATGAAGAATGATGTTTGGGATATAGTTCCCAAACCAGAAGGCAAAAGTGTGGTATCTTCCAAGTGGATCTACAAGATAAAGCATGCAGCCGATGGAAGTATTGAGAAATACAAGGCAAGGTTTGTAGCTAGAGGATTCTCTCAGAAGGAGGGAATTGATTATGAAGAGACATGTGCTCCAGTAGAAAGGTACACTTCCATTAGAACCATCATGGCATTTGCGACCATGATGAAGTGGAGTTTACTCCAGATGGATGTGAAGATAGCTTTCTTAAATGGTGTTATTGAGGAAGAAGTGTACATAGAACAACCACATGGATTTGAAGTTGAAGACAGACGGACTCATGTATGGAAGTTTAATAAGGCTCTGTATGGATTGAAGCAAGCTCCTAGAGTTTGGTATGGAAGGATAGATAGCTTTTTGACGAGCTTGTGCTTTACCAAAAGTAAAGCTGACCCTAACGTTTACTTAAAGGTTATGGATGATGAACCTGTCATTATTGCTTTATGTGGATGATTTATTTTTGGCAGGAGATGAGAAATGGATTGTAGAGTGCAAGAAGAAGCTCGCTAAAGAATTTGAGATGAAAGACCTTGGATTGATGCACTATTTTCTAGGTTTGGAAGTATGGCAGAAACTAGAAGGAATCTTTCTCAACCAGAGAAAGTATGTTGTGGAGATCCTAAAAAGATTTTATATGTTGGAATGTAAATCCATGACCACACCCATGGGTACCAACCTAAAGCTGTTAGTTGATGAATCGTTAGAGTTAGATGATGTGACTCAATATAGACATATTATTGGGTCGTTGATGTATCTGACTACTACCGGGCCAGATATATGCTTCGCTATGAACACCCTAAGTTAGTATCTAGTTGAGCTTAGACGTGTTCACCTGGTGTAGCTGCAAAGCATATGATGAGGTACTTGGAAGGTATGGTAGATTTTGGTCTATACTATGTTGGAGATCTTGACTATAGATTGTATGGTTATACAGATGCAGATTGGGTTGGAAGTGTCTCAGACAAGAAGAGCACCTCAGGTGGATGTTATTGTCTGGGATCCGCCATGATCTCATGGTTTAGTAGGAAGCAGTCCAGTGTTGGTATCAGCACAACTGAAACAGAGTATATAGGAGCTTGTTCTGCTAGTTGTGAAGCCATATGGCTTCAAAAATTGATGTCAGGTCTATTTGACTTGGAGTTGGATACCACGGCGATTCTTTGTGACAACCAAAGTTGTATAAAGATGACGAAGAACCCAATGTTCCATGACAAGTCAAAGCACATAGAAATACTATATTTTTACATACGGGATATGGTACAGAAGGGAGCTATAAAGCTCCAGTATGTGAGCACCGATGAGGAAGTTGCTGATGTGTTGACTAAGCCTCTGTCTCGAGTGAAGTTTGAGTACTTCCGTGACAAGCTTGGTGTAGTTCGAAAGGACCTTCCTCGAAAGGGGGGCAATGATGATGATGTTGCAGTGAGATTGTATCATCCCTGGACATTAGTCCTAAAGTGATCCACAAACTTTTGTCTTCATGATGTGGTTGGGATTGTATCATCCCTGGACATTAGTCCTAAAGTGATCCGTAGACTTTTGTCTCTGTGATGTGGTTGGGATTGTATCATTCTCGGACATTAGTCCTAAAGTAATTCGCAGACTTTTGTTTGCGTGATGTGGTTGTGATTGTATCATCCCTGGACATTAGTCCTAAAGTGATCCTCAAACTTTTGTCTCAGTGATGTGATTAGGATTGCATCATCCTTGGACTTATGTCCCAAAGTGAAAGGGATTGATCATCCCGTAATTGGATCATGTGTGTTGTAGGTTATGTTGCTATAGATGATGTTGTTGTTGATCGAAAGATCAAGTGTTGTTGTAGATGATCGAGTGATCTAGTGCTGCAGAAGATGAAGATCAAAGATGAAAACTCAGTGCTGTAGAAGATGATGCCCCAGTACTGAAGATATTGAAGATGTTCCAGTAACTGTTCCAGTTGTCGATGTTGTTGAAGAAAACTTCCAATGACTTATAAATGTATCACCTTGATGTTGTTGATGATGCTCTCTCTCCTTGCTCCTATAGTTGATGTCGCTGTTGTCAGTAGAATACCCTTCTCGTTAAGGGAGAGTGTTGAAATATTGTAACTTCGAAGAATATTCTATTGTATTTTATTCGAAGATGTTTTATTCCTCTGTTGAGATGTTATTATTGTATATGGTCATCATAGAGTTATGAGGTAAAACCTCCCTTGTAAGTCGGGTTGATAGAATCCACCAGAAAGTAATATTATATTGTTTCGAGTCTTCCTAGGTAAGTCGACCCAGTTAAGTTTGTTGGGGCTGACCTAGTTAGTGAAAAAGTCAAGTGGAAGATAAAGTATAAATAAGAGTGATGTGCTCCTCATTTGGACACACACTCACTTGTGTAATTCACATAGGAGAGAGAGAGAGAGATCTGCAAGGAGAAGAAGCACTTGTTTGGGATTTTTGTACTTTTGATCATCTATATTGAGGAATTTTTGATGGGTTCTGTTCCCCTAGAGGGTTTCTCAGGATAAATTTGTGTCTATCTTGTGATTGTGTTTCTTTCAGTGATCCTGTATATGTTATTGTTGTGAAATTGAATTGAATACTAATGTTATCTATCTTAGCATATTGAATCTTAATAAGATGTAGCCTAGGGTGGGGTAAAATAATACAAAAGCCCCACTCATTTCTAACAAAGCAATAAAATAAAGTGGTCAAAGCCACGTGTACAATACATGAGATAATGAGGCCGATACCATATTGTTGTGAAATTGAATTGAATACTAATGTTATCTATCTTAGCATATTGAATCTTAATAAGATGTAGCCTAGGGTGGGGTAAAATAATACAAAAGCCCCACTCATTTCTAACAAAGCAATAAAATAAAGTGGTCAAAGCCACGTGTACAATACATGAGATAATGAGGCCGATACCAAAGTGTGGTGCCTCCATCAAGCAATGATTCAAATGCCGAGTGATGATGCCACTTGGCCTTTGAATGCCCTTCAAGAAGAATTCTTCAACAAGCAACGCCCACAAATAGTCAACAAAGCCCCAATGAGTCCACAAAGAAACCAAGCCAATTCACAAAACAATATCTAAAGCCCCCTCCAAAGTAGATTCTCCAATAAGCGAAGTCCACCTAGAAGCTTCCAGAATTTCTTTCAACGGGCAAAAATCCACAAGAGTATGTCCACAATGATAACCCATAAAAGCCTAGAAGCCACCAACTGCTAGTGCTCCAAGGAGAATGCAGTGTGGAATACATCGTGTGTCCGGAATACAACTTATCGACAACATCTGGGAAAATATTGACACATTTCAAAAAATTACAAAAATATTCAATTTTTTTCAAAATTTTAAACATTTAAAGCAACAACAACATCAAATAAACACATTGCCACATAAATATGAAAAGAAAATAGATATATATATGATGTATAAGATATCTAATGATATATCATGCATTAATACTAAATTATTTCCTAAGTCCTTACTCCTAAGTAGTAATGAGTCTACTGACTCTAGAACCTCCAAATATCATAAAAAATATCTATGTAGCCAGGGTACCCGTACCTGAGGGTAGTGTACACGTACCTGTATCAGGTACTTGGGTACTCATAAGGTACGTCTCTTGTTGTACCCCATACTGGCTCCTCGTACCTGAGACACCATCATAAAAAAATGGGCACTTATAGGCGAAATGGTATGCCGTACCCCATGTTTGGGTACTTCGGGGGTACGACTGACTCAGTAAAATGCAATCCGCTAGGGAAAATGTAAATGACCCCGAACCAAATCTGAGCTAATTTTTTGCTAATTGCGTATGGAGTCTAGTTCAGGAGTTATGTCAAACACTTCACAACACTAGTCAAATTCCACTGAATATTGTCCAAATTTGGTAGATTGATTTTTCATGGATTTACAATGAATGTGTTTATGGTTTTGTGTTCAACACTCACATCATCCCAGGAATGTATTTGGCAATTTGCAATTTTCTATTGCTTGTAACAACAATACGAATAGGTGTTTAAGATAAGATTTCAAGTGTACCTTCAGGTCTGAGTTTGACTGTTTGTTACAACTACCTCGTATAATGATTTATCAAATTTTATGTAACTTCCAGTTTTCCAATTGATATCTACTGAGTCTATGATTTATCAAATTTTATGTTTCAAATTTTCAATGTGAATGTTCATTGTTCAAATAATCATTGAATCTATAATTATGAATCATGATTCATAATTTATGGAGAAATATGAAATATGCATGTATGATGCGACTGTGACATTATATATATAGTACCCCCGACGTACCCAAGTACCCTGTTTCAAAAAGTGGCGTCCCTGTCCCTGTACCCGTACTCATTCATGTACCCAAGTTTCCTGGCAACTTAGAAAATTATAATAAATGTATCTCATCATCATGAGTCAACTAAGATCTACATACTAGATGAAGAAGGCCCTATAGGTGGCAGTGGACTATAATGTGCTCTAACAGAAGGAGAAGCTACACTTTGACGTCCTCTAGAAGTGGAAGAAGCTAGAGTCTGGCGTCCTCTACTAGTAGTAGTGTCATTGCTATGTCCAAGTCTAGCTCGCTCTGTCATCACTATCTGTGAAAGTGGTGGTGCACTCCCAATGTTAATAGCCACTTCTTGTAAAGGTGTCTTCTCTAGATCATCCTCCACCTCTATTGCCTCCCCTCCCACCTGGCCCACCCCCCCGCTCCAAATCCTCATGTAACCAATCAAGGTCGGATTCCTTATAGGTGCCTTGCTCTCCACCCTCCATGCAGCGGTGGTGTCAATCCCATCCAATGAAATGGCGTCCACATCTGGTGTTTTCTGAAGTTGCCTCGCCCACAATTTAAGGTTGTAGTAGACGTAGACCATGTCATTAAGGCGAGAAGTTTCCAACTTGTACGAGGGTCGTAAATTATAAATTATAATTCAAATTTTATAATATATAATTTAAAGGTTGACATGGCAATGGGCATAAAATTATAAATTTATAATTTTAATTTTTTAATTTGAATTTTTTTAACATGTGCTTCTTGGTGTGTATTTTCTCAAACACACTCCAATTGTGCTCGCATTCGACAAGCTACATGTTTGGCTTAGCACCCTGTTACCACCTAAGTTGTACTTAGTGTTTTTTTTTATCAAGTGAGCCTGGTGAACCGGACAGGGTTAACTTGTTCGGACTTCAAAAGACCTTTGGAAGTACTTCTGGGAAGTGCTTGTTGTACTATATCA